>JARQZK010004337.1:0-15000 GCA_030704885.1 Cynegetis impunctata
GGGTGTGGATCTTATATTTGATGATGAGTTGAAGTTCGAGTGACTTGAGCGTGAAGCAATCTATGCATTTTCTCAATCAACTTTGTCAGCGAAGATAGTTATGAAAAGGCTACAATGACGAATGTTTGTATATATATATAGGAACAATAAAAGTATAGCTCTGACAGGTTAATTTAATTAATTATTACAAACGAATAAATGTATAAATTTGTACGTTTCGGTGGTACATCCACCTTCTTCAGCACTCGATATATAAATCACAAATAACCTTAAATGTAACATACACAGATATAAAATGAATTAATACAATAATCTTGTCACGTACATCCACAATAAAATTAAACTTAATCAACTAACATTAACATATTAAAAACAAACCGTCTGTCATTTGATTTGTTATATATATATATATATATATATATATATATATATATATATATATATATATATATATATATATATATATATACATAGTAGCGAGAAAGTCTGGCTTTTCTACGATATATCAATCGACCTGTGTGCTATTTAAAAAAATTCAAGATGGCGGCGGTACACTGGATGCTGACGTCACTCAAATTTGACAGGCCCTCCGGAAAACGAAAAATACAATCCTGTGCATAACTCTAAAATTTGATAATTATACGTTTTCATCGTTTCAAAGAAAATACCTTGTTTACCAGACTTCTCGCTACCCAGTATGTATCTATATATAAATATATATATAATATATATAATATATATACTATATATATATATATATATAAATATTATATATATATATATATAGTATATCTATATATATATAGTATAATATATATATTAGTTATATATATCATATTACTATAGTCAGTTGTATATATAGTCAATAATTATATCTAGTAATATTATATATCATATATTATATATATTTATATATTATTCTATTTATTGTAGACAGAGATTATATAGAATATCGGATATAGCCCCGCTTATATGAAAGCAGCCGTTGACACGTGTTTCGGAGCTCTTTAGTCCTCATCAGACGGCGTAGCACAAGCATTGGATTGAGAACTTGGAGATGAAAATAGCAACAACAAACGAAATCCCCTGCTACGGAAGACAATCGCACATTTGTGGCTTATTGTTTGAACTCTCCGGTTTGGGAGATTTGGTCAAACTTTACCACAGAGGCGATAAACGCCATCCGCGAGATCTCAGACCGAGTAAATAAACAACAACAAAGAAATTCCCTAAGCGGGCTATACCGATAATTCTGCTCTACTTGTTTGATATTTCCCCGCGACTAATTTCTTTGTTGTTATATAGTATAGGATATATATATATATATATATATATATATATATATTATATATATATATATATATATACACAGTATAAACCATTTATAACGTACTTGATCTTAATGGAAACCTCCATGTAATGAAAGAATTCTCAAGTCCTGGAGTGCCTGAAATCAGGCCCCATAAATTGGGATACAATAATTGCTAGTAATAACATGAATATATATTGTGTATATGTACGATTTCCTAAAGAAGACCAATTTAAGAATATAACTTAATATACATTGACTTCAATCGGACCTCCTTGATGTGGAATCACCTTTGGTAGCTCCCGAGTCGCAGAGAAGCTGCTTTAATTTCTGATATAATTATTTGTATATTAATTCACATTGTTGCTGAGCATATGTTCTAATAGAACTAGCTCTTTAGGAGACCCCACTAGAGTGGAGGCCTCACCATAATAAAAAAGTTCTGGAGTAAACACTTGAAACTTCTCGGACAAGACGGACTTGTTTATTATGGAACCTTGCTTGTAATGGATCAATATAAGTCAGAAGCAAGTTTTCCATCGGCACGATGTTTTCTGATAACCAAGATCCTATTTTTATATTGAAATTTCAAACTTATTTTGTAGAATAATTATATAAACAAACAATCTTCAGAGTAAAATAACTGACCTTTACCAGAAACAATGTTTTCTATATTTAATGCCGTTAAAAGATTAAATTGCAAATTAAGAAGATTATATACGTTCTCTTTCTTCAATACATACCTATTTTAAATGTCTTTGTTTTATTCTCATACGATGGATACTATGATATAATGAACTATATTTTTTGGTATCCTCAAGTTCATTATAGGTGTAATATCGATGGAAGAAAAGTAAACTTCATTTGTCACATGACTTAGTGTTGTCCTAGATTAGAACCTCAAAAAATCTACACTTACAGAACACTATTAAAAAATAAAAGTATTCTACTCTACATCCAGGTAGATTCCTGGTTATCTGGAAGAGAAAAAACTAAAAATTTTCTATCAAGCATTAATGCACCCAACATTTCTACGCCAATTCTTTATGATAGGGCGCTAGATCTTATATTACTTGCCACTAATCTGAAAAAATCTTACGTGGTTCCTGAAGTTAATAGTGGTTGAAAGAAGAACTAACTTTTTAAGATAATGAGTGAAAGGAGAACATCAACTTTTTAAGTTGATATTCTTGAATGAACTAAACCGCTTCATAGTAATTTTGGATATTTAGATACATAAGCACAAACTTAATGAAGGTTCTCATACATATGAAACAGGAAACAAGGATGTCTTATACGTGACCCCATAACCAGAAAAAAACACTGACAAAGGAGTTTTAATTATCTGGCTCCCAAACAACTTTATAACGTGCCCAAGGAAATGAGAAACATTGAATCTCCATTTGAATACAAAACAATAAAAATGTGTGTAATCCACAACACTGTTAAATGAGATGAAAATAAATTTAAACGAGCGGAAGGAAATATTAGAGGGATTACACAGTTTTACAGAATGCCCTAATTTGATTCGATTTGAGATCACTTCTCGGATTTGGCGAACTTTAAAATAACTCAGAATTTAAATATTGATAAAAGTTGATAAATTGTATATCCAACTTGAACAAAAAGCTTATATATATATATATATATATATATATATATATATATTCTATATATTATATATATATATATATATATATATATATATATATATATATATATATATATATATATATATATATATATATATATATATATATATATATATATATATATAGATAGCAATAGTGGCCCATGGCAATCAGAAAAACCTGTATATATATATATATATACAGGTTGTCCTGATTGCCATGGCCCACTATTGCTATCTCGGTAACTATAATAACTACAAAGTTGGTCAAATTAGATAAAAGGTGCAGTTTTTGTAGGAAATTGACAATCTGGTCTCAGATTTAAAAAAAAAATTCTGTCTTGAGCTACGGGGGTTTTTCGAAAAATTGCTCAAAACTGTTTGATCGAATATCTCAAAAAGTATAATTTTTACACAAAAATTAGTTAGGGAGAAAATTTATGCATTTTAGACTTTCTTCAAGCTGGTATTTTTTGAAGAAATTTAGTTAGTCTAGTTTCCGAGATATCACATGCAACTTCGTTTTTTAAATACGAACCTGCATTTTTCATTCCAAATTTTGAAAAAACTTTTTTTTTGATTTCAACGATGTATCTGTTCATATTCGTTTGTATTTAAATGGTAAAAAACTAGTATTTATCTTTTTTGGCAGTTTTTTCATTGTATCATAGGTTTAATCATAGAGCAAAGAGAAACAATCGCTTATAAAAGCCTATGATCTGTAATACATGTGCCGTGTCAGAGTAAGTTTAAACCAACATGGTAGCGTTTTCTAATGGGAAATTTATTTTTTTGTATCAAAATTCGTTTCCCGAAAGGCGTTTACCAAATCGAATAATTTTTAAAAGGCTACAGCGAAATTTGCTACAACACGGATCATTCAATAATCCTTCAGAACGGGGAACAACTGTAACGGCAGAGAATGGGGAAGATAAAACAAATGCATTAGGTATGTATCATCTACTTTGAATTTTGGCAAAGGTAATTTTGAAAAATAAGGTACTTTTAAGGTTTATTACATAACTTGAATTTAATTGAATGGTAAAAAGTTTGAATGTTTAAAAACTTAGTAAACAGTTTCATTCATTACACGCTGCAACAGTCTCTTTATGTTATTAAAATAGGCAATTGTTTTATTGGTAGTCTAAGCCACCTCTGATTCTCATTTTTTTTACACTCAATACAACTCAAATTTTGTCTTTTTATCATTAAAAAGCAAACAAATAAAAACATGTGATACATCGTTAAAATCACAAAAAAAAGGTTTTTTAAGAAATGGAATAAAAAATACAGGTCCGTATTGAAAAAAAGTAAGTTGAAGGCAGTACCTCAAAAACTAGACGAACCAAATTTCCTTAAAAATTACCGAATTGAAGAACGTCTAAAATGCATTAATTCTTTTCTTCACTAATTTTATGTAAAAATTATACTTTTTGAGATATTCGATCAAATTGTTATGAGCAATTTTTCGAAAAACCCCCGTAGCTCGAACTAGAATTTTTTTTTCAAATATAAAACAAGATTTTCAATGTCCTCCAAAAACTGCACATTTTGTCTAATTTGACCAACCTTGTAGTTCTTAATTACCGAGATAGCAATAGTGGCCCATGGCAATTAGGACACCCTATATATATATATATATATATATATATATATATATATATATATATATATATATATATATATATATATATATGTATGTAAATGACATGAAATAATTTTCGAAAAACGTGATCTAGGAGGTCTAAATATATATATTTATATATATATATATATATACATATATATATATATATATATATATATATATATATCATATATATATAAAATATAATATATATATATATATATATATATATATATATATATATATATATATATTAGTATATATAAATATACAGGGTGATTCATTAAGAATGTTCAATC
This sequence comes from Cynegetis impunctata, assembly GCA_030704885.1. NCBI lineage: Eukaryota > Metazoa > Arthropoda > Insecta > Coleoptera > Coccinellidae > Cynegetis > Cynegetis impunctata. The sequence continues at coordinate 4,866 of JARQZK010004337.1, forward strand.
TCTGAACTGTAGATTGTAGACCTCAAAATATGATGATTCTGCTCAACATGTCTTATGCAAATATTGCTAGTTTCCGAGATACGGGGTGTTCAAATTTTAAATTTTAATTTTAATTTTCGCAATAATTTTTTATGTTTTCACAATTTCTCTTTGAAAATTGGCAATTTTACGTTTTTTGGCATGAGGAATCATAATTTGCACTCTAATTTAACATTGCTAATAGAGGGCGCTAGTTACACTGGTTTGTGTTAATTAAATCGAAGTAAACTTTTTTTGGGCTAAACTTACAACTAAAATAATAAAAAAATATTAAAAATCGTTAAATTCTACAAAAAAAAGTTACTTTTTGATTCGTGTAACTCAATCAGTTATCGAGTTATTTTCTTCTAAAAAGTTCAATAAATTTTAATTTTTTCATGAAAAATTTTATTATTCCTTAAATATGTAACAATAACAAATTTGTAAACAAAAGTAAAAACTTCAAAGCAAATGCTCAAAATGCCCACCATTTACCAATACACTTTATGATCAGCTTTCGTAAAGATCTTTTAATATCAAATAATCCTTGTCTATTATTTTCATAAAATGTTTTATGAAAAAATTAAAATTTATTGAACTTTTTAGAAGCGAATAACTCAACCGATTGAGTTACACGAATCAAAGAAGAGTAACTTTTTTTTGTAGAAGTTAACGCTTTTTAATATTTTTTATTATTTAGTTTAGCCCAAAAAAAGTTTACTTCGATTTAATTAACACAAACAAGTGTAACTAGCGCCCTCTATTAGCAATGTTAAATTAGAGTGCAAATTATGATTCCTCATGCTAAAAAACGCAAAATTGCCAATTTTCAAAGAGAAATTGTGAAAACATAAAAAATTATTGCGAAAATCAAAATTTGAACACCCCGTATCTCGGAAACTAGCAATATTTGTATAAGGCATGTTGAGCAGAATCATCATATTTTGAGGTCTAGAATCTACAGTTCAGAGATTGGACATTCTTAATGAATCACCCTGTATATATATATATATATATATATATATATATATATACATATATATATATGTGTATTTTCAGGTTCCTAATACAGTTATCTCAGAGAGAAGCAGCAGCAGGGAGAGACAGGATGTAATTTGTTTAGTGTCCTGGAGGAAAAAGAGATGTGGAATGAGCAACAATATTTCATTAATTGAAAGGCGAGATAACAATGCATTCATACAGGATTCGTCTGTTCATAGCAAATGACAACTAAAAGAACCATTATTTGATTTTTCAACTGAAGAAACATCTATTTCGCAAAATTTCGTGTAATGGTATGACTAGCGTAAATATTTTGTAAAAAAATTCGCAGCCATTTTGATGCTTAGTCAAATTGACAGAGAAGGAAATGTTGATCAATCAACTTATCATTTATTCTCGTTATTTGTTTTTCCATATTGAACATATGATTCAGACTTTTCTGTTAGAAAAAGTAAGTTGAACTGTGGCATCCAATCTACTAACTACTGAAAAGTTGAAAACTTGTTTATTGTGAAGTACGTATTACGTAATTTATATATTAACCCTTTCGATAACGCATTTTTGTTTTTCAAGATAAAAATCTGAGATTAGGAAGACTTACTCTTTTATTGTTTTACATCTATTTGGTGTACTAAAAAAAATTCTATGTCAACCATTTTAGGGGGTGTGATACAATATACTATACATTGTGGGTAAACCGTATATATGACTTGTACCTACAATATATTGCACATTTTTAATAAGTGGTAGTGCATTTGCGATTTTGTAAAATGAAATGCAATTGAAAAACAACATAAGGTAACAACTGATCATTTAGTTGTGTGATATATCATAAAACAATTTTGTTTTTTTGAAATGCATATTGCACTCAGTACCGAGTGTCTGATTAAGAGAGTCGCGCGGCTGTATCTCACAAACTATACGTCGTAGAGACTTACGGTAAAAAATTTTATAACCAAAGTGGCCAACAGAAAATCCTGGAAATTATTTTCAGGTTTCTAAGATGACCGCCAGGGGGCGTAACCGCCATCTGAAACTTTTAAAGTGATTTTTTTCTGAAATTCATCTAGCGATTATGCCAAAAAAATATTTTCTGTTTAAAGCTGAGCTTCATTCGAGTCACTTTTATTTGACACTTTTTGACGTATCTATTGAAATGAAGTGGGGAGGGGGTGATTCAATGTTTTTTTGAATAAACAGCTCCTGAACGACTGAACGGATTTTAACAAAGTTGATCTCGTTGGGAAAAGCATTTATTGCTTCATCGAAAATATTTTATCTGTGGTCTGTCAAATTTTTAGTTATGCCAGTAGAGAGCGTCTTTCGATATAATAACAGAAAATTGCTAGTTTCTCTAAAAAATTAAATGTAATAACATAACTTTTTTTCCTTAAAAATGTATTGTGATGATGCCAAAATAGGCTAGTGAAAACTGTATCTCGATACCTCATTCCTAGCTTAAAATATCGAAGAAAGAAAATTTACTTATCATATGATTCAAAAAGACGCCATTACACCGGTTTTTATTTTCATTTATCTGTATTTTTTCCAAGAATAAATGATGAAATTTAATAATTTTATGATTTTCAAAAAATAACATTCTTATTTCAAAAACTTCAAAAAAAAATCGAGTGGGAGCATAATAACCAATGTAATAATATGCAAGTGCAATGTAGTCAGTATATGAAGAGCAGGCCACGGAGGAAAATCATAATATGCCTAAAATAAACTTGTCAACAAATACCAAAATTATACATATAGTGGCAGTTTAATAAGTTTTTGTGGCACATAGAAGTAAGGATTGAAAAAGATTGAAATACATTTTATAAACAATGAAGCTGTTGATATTACTGACGGTATATTTTGAAATTCTTCAAAATGTGGCATTGGCACAAAGATTATACAGTGCTCTTTATTCGGCGTCTACGCCATGCGAGAATTTTGTCCAGCGTTTAGTCCGAAATTTGCGTTACGTAACTGGCAGCTTCGACCCTATAAAATTCAGATGAAAATTCTCTATTTTCTTCAAATATGCCCATCAAATTCTCGCATGGCGTGAACGCCAATTTGGAAATCGAGTTGTATATAATCTTTGTGCCATTGCCGCATTTTGAAAACTTTCAAAATATACCGCAAACATATCAATATCTTCATTGTTCGTAAATGCATTTCAATAGTTTTCACTCCTTACTTGTGTGTGCCACAAAAACTCATTACACTGCCATTATAAGTTCATTTTTGATGTTTGTTGACAAGTTGATTTTAGGCATTTATTTTTCCTTCATGGCCTTCTCTCCTTATTCTGACTAGCTTCTTGCACTTTCACAAATTATATTTATTGATTACTATGCCCCTAAACGATTTTATAAAATATTTTTGAACTAAGAATACTAGTGCCTATATGATAATCATTGAATGATGAAATTTCATCATTGATTCTATGAAAAATATAGATAAATAATAATAAATACCGGTGTGATGGCGTCTTTTTGAATCATATGATAACTAAATTTTCTTTCTTCGATATCTTAGGCTAGGAATAAGATATCGAGATACGGTTTTCACTAGCCTATTTTGGCATCATCATAATACATGGTTATGAAAAAAAAGTTATGTTATTGCATTTAATTTTTCAGAGAAATCAGCAATTTTCTGTGATTATATCAAAAAACGCTCTCTACCGGCATAACTAAAAATTTGACAGACCACAGATAAAATGTTTTCGATGAAGCAACAAATGCTTTTCCCAACGAGATCAACTTTGTTGAAATCCGTTCAGTCGTTCAGGAGTTACAGCTGTTTATTCAAAAAACCATTGAATCACCCCCCCACTTCATTTCAATGGATACGTCAAAAAGTATCAAATAAAAATAACTCGAATAAAGCTCAGCTTTAAACAAAAAATATTTTTTTGGTATATTCACTAGATGAATTCCAGAAAAAAATCACTTTAAAAGTTTCAGATGGCGGTTACGCCCCCTAGCGTCCATCTTAGATACCTGAAAATAATTTCCAGTGCCTCTCTTAATCAGACACCCGGTACGAACAAAATTCGTCCTAGATGTACATTCAGTGAATTTGCATCTGGAAGAAAAACATTTTTCATCAAAATTACCTTCCATATCATCTGAACTTCTTTCTTTTACCGTATTTTCATCATCATAATCATTGCTTACTTCTACGCCTATATTCCCACCGATAATTCTCATCACTAAGCCCTTCAATATCTGATAGGCCCTCCTCAATTACTTTCAATAGTTTTTCTTCAACTAACGGCACTTTTTCACTCATTTTTCAATTCATGCTACTATGAAATGAATCTTATATAACCAGAACTCCAAATAACGTGGAGTTTTTTAGCATACCTTCGATATCCGTTTACTCACAATATACAATATATTGTACAGTAAAAATCTCTCCAGTATAGAAAAACAAACTAAATTTTCAAAGTTCACTATGAAATTAACAAATACAAGTATCGGTTATCACCAAAATAAATATAGCAGACATGTCGCAACATGTTTTGAAGTTTGAAACGCCACCTCATTTCAACATTCTGACACAACTCCTACAATTCAGTAACAGGTACCATTAATAAAATTTGTTTGGGTTAACTACTCAACGCTAGGTGAAGGAAACAGTTTAAAATAGTAATAAGGATGTTTACAGAATACTGTACTTTGTGAGAAAAGTGAGTTGAAACACAAATTCGTTAGGATTTACGTAAAGTGATGTACAATATATAATATATTGTACACCGTGAGCGAAAGGGTTAATACGTGAAGAGAAACCTTTTCACCTCTTATTAAGTATATGGTGATTGCGTTGGAAGTAGTTCATTGAGCTAAAATTTAATTATAACATGTGGGACAAACACAAAACCCTGAATTTTCGAAAAAAATAGTTTCGCAGAACTCTACTCTGGCGCCTTCGCCATTTCACATGATCATTGTTTAACTACAATGTTTAATACATGGTAGTACCAAGATTAGTTAACCCTTTCCGGCCCAAATTATTTTTTTGTGGAACAAATATTATGTATGGTTTGATAATGGTTTATTAGAGATACTTGAAGAAAATGAAATAAATTTCAAGATAAAAAAACACAAGGATTATCCTGCAGGATGTGGTCACTCCACATAACCAGTAGGAACATATAACCAAACAATATAACCTATTTTGCCTAATATAACATGAAACATTTTTTGTCATGTTTCAAACACAATTCTACTTTGCACGCTGAACATTTCTTACAAATCATAGAACTCATCTGCATGAAGATTTTCTAAATATTCAGTTATTGGGTTCTCAATCCTCCTGGATTGTCCGGATGACTCCGGTAATAATGGTCAACCTCCCAACTTCCCGGGGTGGCTAATTTCCCCAGTTTTTTTTAAATTATATGCAACCGCGCTCTACTAATCAAACTTCGGCGGTTTTTAAAGATTATGATTTTATGGTAAAAAACTGTCAAATATTAGAAGCAGAGTAGGTATATATAAATTAAAAATAAATAAATGATTGACATTTGCTTCAACCCCCTCCCTACTTAACTCCTTAAAAAAATCTCCTGGGTTGGTCCTTTCGAAAATTGGCAACCTATTCAGTAGGTAGGTACTCCAAACTTGCTTCCTCAGAACTAAAATAAGATAACACGATTACGTAAGTGCCCAGTGGTCACTTCAGGAGACCCCAACAAAATTAGTAATTTCGAAAGAAAGGAAACATTTACGTTCAATATATATTCATGAAAATGCATGAGTAAGATATAAGTAAATAACTTTGGAGCCATTTTTCCACCATTCATAAATAAAAATAACAAATTCACACAGTTTCAGCAGATCCTCTAAGTAGTGTCCAACTATAGTAAACAAATGCACGTTATACGTGCTTCGACTTATTTCGGCCTGTCTTCGATGAACACGTCAAATTTTGCTATGTTAGACAACCCACAATCACAAAACACACTGGTATACTGAAATAGCCAACGAGCAGTTTTACTCATGACTAACAAACTGTGGTCTTCCTAGCTAACCAGTTGCCCTGAAAGGGTTAACCAATTTTTCAATAAAATCTTTTATTTCGTGTATAGTGGAAATCAGTAAAGTTCTAGAAGATTATTACTACTAGTAACTGAAAATGACCCAAAAAATGAAGTTCAAATGATTGAATACTCTTAGTTTGAGAAAATGGGTTTCATAAAAATCTTGCAGCAGTTAGTCTTAAAAAAATTAGACAGAATATATCTGTCAACAACCGTTCATTCAATAAAGTACATCACTGTTTAAACTAGTGGAATAAGGAAAAAAGGAAATTTTTCTGTTGGTGGTGTTTTATACTTGATATTGACGAAACGAAAATTTAGAATTGTTTTAGTGAGAAATCAGTATTATTTTAAGTCCAATTGTTAAGAATAAATTTATACAATAATAATTATAGATGATTTATGTTTCTTTCTTAACAAACCAGCTTTATGTAAATAGGAATTGATACCCTATATTTTATAGAAAAACTGATACATAATCTATGTGAGAAAACATTACATGGAAAATTATTTTGTAGATCATAGTCTAAGTGTTGCAACATTTCACTCATTTAGATCACGGTTCCATTTGTACTAAAATTGGCAGTCACTGATTATGTATAAAATATTTTTTCAAATGTATAGCGAAACTATCATAGGTTGAACTTAAAAAATCATGAATGAAGAAACAATTATGTAGCTGATTTGTATTTCAAGAAAAATGAAGAAACTGCTTGAATGACGTGTTTTTATTTCTTACACATAAACAATTTTTCGTCACCCCCTCCCTTCGAGATTGAACCTCAGATGATATTAATTTTCAACCTTTCATTTCTGATTGAAAATCGATTCAATTAGGTAACTTTGATTTAAAATAATGATTTCGAAAATAAATTTCACCTAGCATGCCTAATTGACCATGTGGGTGGTGCGATAAATTTAGATTTAACGGTCGCTGTCTGAAATATTAGCATGTTGAACAGAAAGGATAGATTCATGCCGGAACGAATTGAGAACTCCATCAGACATCAGGAAAATATTTTAGTATGTCAAAGCTGAATTGTCTGAAAAAACAATGTTCGGTATATACTTTTCCTGAAATGACCATAATGGCAGAAGCAGTACTGATCAGGACAGAACATTGGTTTACCAAAAACAAATTGAGCATGAATGTTGACAAGGCAAGCATCATCCTTTTTAAAACCAATCATGCAGGTTATGATACTCCAGAATATCTTAAGATTGAATTGTATCTCTAAGATACAATTCAATAAAACCACAAAATTCCTGGGACTGCAGATAAATGAAAATCTAAGCTGGAAAGAACATATTCAAGAATTATCAAAGAAACTTTCAACAACTTGTCACCTTTTAAGAGTAATAAAACAATATCTAGAGACGAAATCCTTAAAAATAATTTATCAAACAACTTTTGAATCGAAATTAAGATATGGAATTCTATTTTATGGAGCAAGCTCAAGTATAAATAATATTTTCAAAATACAAAAAAGAGCACTTCGGATCATTTGTGGCATGAAGTCAATGGATTCTTGCAGAAGTAAGTTCAAACAAAATGGCCTATTAACATCGACTGCAATCCATATACAAGAGAGCCTACTTTTTCTTTTCAGAAACAAACGTTATTATATAGAAAACAGAAGTCAGCACTACAATACCAGAACATCACAGATTTTATATCCAGCACACAGGCTTACAATAACGGAAAAAGGACCACAATACCAATCGACAAGATATTTCAACCATTGCCCAATAGGAATCCAAACAGAAACCAACTTTAAAATATACAAAAAAAAATTTTTTGAAGTATAACTTTCCTGGATAAACATTTTATTTTCATTTTTTCCTGACACAATTTCATTTCTAATTGTTTACAATATTGTGTAACATTCTGATTTGAAATAAAGAATATTATTATTATTATTATTATTATATAGTCAAATAAACATTTTAGACGAAATCTATCATCAGCATTGTTATTTTCAACCCAAATAACACACTGAAAGCAACTTTTGATCGAGAAAAAAATTTTGAATTTTCAAAAAAATTTTCGACAACCTCCCATTGAGATATAACATAAATCTTCAACCTCTTATTTCTGAATAACAATCGGTTTATTTAGGTTATTTCGATTGAAAATAATGATTTCGTGAATAGTTTCCACCTAGCATGCCTAATTGACCATGTGGGTGGTGCGAAAAATTGTGATTTAATGGTAGCCGAAAAATTATTCATTTCCAAACGAAAAACGCTAGCGGTCTGAAGTTTTAGTATGTTATACAGAAAGGATAGATTCATGCCGGAACGATTTGAGAACTCCATCAGACATCAGGAAGAGATTTTAGTATGTCAAAGCTGAATTGTCTGAAAAATCAATGTTCGGTATTTAGTCAAATAAACACTCGAGACGAAAACTATCATCAGCATTGTTATTTTCGACCAAAATTGCACACAGAAAGCAACTTTCGATCAAGAAAAAAATTTCTAATTTTCAAAAAAACTTTCGTCAACCCCTCCCTTAGAGATATAATATAAATCTTCAGCCTCTTATTTCTTATTGAAAATCAGTTCAATTAGGTTGTTTCTATTGAAAATAATGATTTCGACAATATTTTTCATATAGCATGCTTAATTGACCATGTGGGTGATGCGAAAAATCGAGATTTTACGGTCGCCCAAAAATTATCTCTGATTATTAATCTGCAAATACCGTATATTATAAAATACATATTGGACACAAAAACTATCGTCAGCATTGTTATTTTCAAAACAAATAACATACTGAAACCAACTTTCGATCCAGAAAAAAATATTTTCAACTCTTTATGTCCTATTGTAAATCGGTTTAATCGGGTAATTTTCGTTTGATAAAAAAAACATGAATGAAATGAATTTAAATATTCTATAAGATTGGAGAATATTATCAAAAGTTACTAGAATTAATGAATATTCGATTATTATTCTTCAAAATTCGTGACACAATATTTCTGGTCGTAGTGTATTATAATTTACAATTCTATTCGAAAGTACTAAAATGTCATTGACTTACCTAATTATCAAGTCAATTGTTTGATACGTCTCTCATTTCTATAAACAGTAATTTAAACAGTTTTTAATTGGACAATTTTACTTCTGTATGAAAAGATATTTCCACCTCATTTAATTTTGAAATTAATCAGATACTTAGTTCGATAATTTCATTGAAAGTGCTTAAAAGTACAATCATTCGGGATATTGAATTTATGAAACTTTAAATAGTACCTATCAGAAATTATGGAAACTTTTTTTGAAGCCCCCCTCAAATATTTATTTTATTTTGTTTTTATTAACTGTCTAAATATCGCAGTTCTTGAGATACAGCCTAGTGACAGACAGACGGACGAAAAGATAGCGACGTCTTAGTAATAGGGCACCGTTTTCACCCTTTGGGTACGGAGCCCTAAAAATTACAATACTTATGATAGGACATATATATATATATATATATATATATATATATTTATATATATACATATATAATACATATATATATATATATATATATATATATATATATATATATAATAATATATATATCTATATATATATATATATTATATATCTATATATATATATATATATATATATATATATATATATATATATATATATATATATAGGGTGTCCGGAAATGATGAGCAAAAATTCAGGGGAGAATTTAAGACCGAAAATAAATGGTACCTCTTCATATAAAATTTTTTCGAAAAATGATTATTAACGTAGTTACAGGGTGTTAAAGTTAGATTTTATTTACAGTTTTCTTGCTCTAAGTTTTGCCACGCTCATAATATTTCGACGAAATCTCGTATTGGGGGCTTTATCGGGATGAGGAAAACAAATTTGCCTACCGCATTCTCGCATTTTGTAGAGGGCGCCACATACGAGCCTAGACTTTCATTTAATTGGTTCCAACTTTTTTGTGTTACACTGTATATGACTTTTGACTGAATATTTTCATTCTACTAAACTTCTGACATGAAAAATTTCGATAAATCTTACCGTTTTCGAGAAAAACGCTAAATTAACATTGCTTGC
>JARQZK010004337.1:20000-120000 GCA_030704885.1 Cynegetis impunctata
GATACTTGGATGTATGCCATTCAAATGATTCAAGAAGTGGAGCAATGAGTCTTCGCCATGGGGCCAGATCGCAAAGACATCGTCTACATAACGTAGCCAGCATGATGGTTTAAGGTCGAATGACGAGAGAGCTTGGGTTTCGAAGTGTTCCATGAAAATGTTGGCTATGACGGGGGAAAGAGGGGATCCCATTGGGGCTCCCTTGATTTGTCTGAAGAAATTGCCTTGAAAGATGAAGTAAGTGTTGGCCATGCAGTGTTTGATCAGGGATAGGTTGTCTGGGGATATTTGATGTTTCGTGTCTAGGATGGAAAGTGTTTCTCAATGGGGATATTTGTAAATAAGGAGACAATATCAAAAACTATACAAGGAGATCAGTTTGGGGTAAATATCAATACTTTGAAGGAGTTCTATGAAGTGAAAAGAGTTTTTGACGTATGACTGGGTTTATTCGGCAAGGGATTGAAGGGTTTTGGCAAGATATTTCGCAAGAGGATGTGTTGGACAATTGTAAGCGCTGACAATGGGTCGAAGTGGAATATTAGGCTTGTGAACTTTGGGTAGACCATAAATTCGAGGGGTTCTAGAAGATTTTTCTCTTGGGATTGGGAGATGATCATCTCCCAAACAGAAGAAGCAATTTCCCATCTTCCAACAGATCAAGCGGAAACTGCCAGGCATGACATCGCCAAAATTCTTCGTACAAGTCGGCCACCCCGTCCCAACCTCACTTTTTCTGAGAGGCAATCTCTCAAAGAACTTTACAATGACCAAAATATAGTCGTCCTCCCAGCCGATGAAGGCAATGCCACTGTCATTCTTAACACTTCTTCTTACCTCGATAAAATGTCCAATTTTTCTTGACACCCCCGACTATAAGCGTATCACTCATGACCCGCGACAACATACCCTGGAGAAAACCACAAGATCTCGTATCAAGACAATCGAATCTCCACCTGAAATTAAAAAAGTCTCTAATCCCAAGAGAAAAATCTTCTAGAACCCTCGAAATTTATGGTCTACCCAAAGTTCACAAGCCTAATTATTCCCACTTCGACCCATTGTCAGCGCTTACATTTGTCAACACATCCTCTTGCGAAATATCTCGCCAAAACGCCTTCAACCCCTTGCCGAACAAACCAGTCCATACGTCAAAAACTCTTTTCACTTCATAGAACTCCTTCAAAGTATTGATATTACCCAACTGATCTCCTTGTTAGTTTTTGGATATTGTCTCCTTATTTACAAATATCCCATTGAAGAACACACTTTTCCCATCCTAGACACGAAAACATCAAATATCCCCAGACAACCTATCCCTGATCAAACACTGTATGGCCAACACTTACTTCATCTTTCAAGGCAATTTCTTTCAGACAAATCAAGGGAGCCCCAATGGGATCCCCTCTCTCCTCCCGTCAATAGCCAAGCATTTTCATGGAACACTTCGAAGAACCCAAGCTCTCTCGTCATTCGACCTTAAACCATCATGCTGGCTACGTTATGTAGATCGATGTCTTTCTGCGATCTGGCCCCATGGCGAAGACTCATTGCTCCACTTCTTGAATCATTTGAATGGCATACATCCAAGTATCCAATTCACAATGGAAGTGGAAAACGATGGGTCTCTGCATTGTCTCGATGTTCATGATCAAAAAAACTTCCATCCGAGGCTTCTCTCTATTCAGTTTATCGTAAAACCCACCCATACAAACCGTTATCTGAACGCCCAGTCTCACCACCATCCTTCTCAACTTAACTCTGTAGTTAATACCCCTAATCTACGTTCCATTCGACTATCTGAACGACGAACACCGTGAATCAGAACTCAAAACTCTAAAACATATATTATTACGGAACGGTTTACAAACACATATCAAATCAACAAGAGCATACGCAAACACACAAAACATCACCCCCACCTCTACCACCTTCCAATCCCACTGAACAAGAATTTACACCTAAATTATATTTCTTCTTACATCCAAAGGAGTAACAGATAAGATCGGCAAGATCTCTCAAAAACACAAACAATCAAAACAATATTCACTACTCAACAAAAACTCTCCCATCTGGTCAGATACGTCAAGGATAAAATTCCTAACGAAAAATCACGGTGTTTATGAGATTCCCTGTTCCAATTGTCCTCGTTTCTATATAGGACAAACTGAACCGACGAATTCAGGTCCGTGTCAAAGAACATTCACTTTCGGTAAGACACTCAGATATCGCCAACGCCCTTTCCCAACATCACACACCAAACAGCCACATTAATCGATTTCCCCAATACAAGAACTATTGCTCCCGTCCGATATTTCAAATCCCGAATTTTTCCGTGAAGCTGTAGAAATAGAAAAACGTCAAAATTGTTTGAACACCAAGAGATGACAGTCACAGACTCCCATCAGCATGGAAACCACTTTCTGCAGTGGTCGCCATGTCACACCCAATCAGAGTGCATCCCGCACTGATGAGCGTAAGTACCCACCCCCCTCCCCTATAAATACGCCACGCGACGATCGGCCGCGTCAGTTGACTCTGAAGAGTAGGCAGATTGAGACTTTTAGAGTTGACAGGAAGCAGTACGGTTAGTGGAGTAGGCAGGTTGAGACCACGCAATCGTATTGTTTCCGATTCCTCCTAATTCGATTCGTGGAGTTGGCAGATTGAGGCCACGACGTCTGAATTTATTTACCTTCTAATTCTCCTGAAGATGGCTCGCAAAAGAGCCGAAAACGTCGAGATTTTTCAAATCTTTTACGCCGTTTCATTCCGTGAACCAAGTTTTTCAAATCTTTCTGAACATATATATATATATATATATATATATATATATAAATATAAATATATATATATAATATAATATATATTAATATGTATATATAAATATATATATATATATATATATATATATATATATATATATATATATATATATATATATATATAGATATTTTCCAAGAAATTATAATATTTTATAGGTGAGAATCTGATAGAAATTCACTTATTCCACCGAAATATAGAATATAATAACTTACCTATGTGAAATTTTCTTCAATTTAGAATATGTTAAGTTTTGGATCTATTTAAAGGCAGAAATCTTTATTTTTGGAATCTATATTCATACTTTGAAACTTATCTGAATATATTCTATCAAGTTGTCATAAAATCAAAAGAATGTCGTGAAGATTTGAAATATAACACAAAATTATTTTTTCTCACCTGCAGTTCACGAAAATAAAAACTTAGTTATAACTATCGACATATTGATATGACAATATGAGTATATTATTCCTAGCGAGGTGAAGGGTCAACATCAACTGAAAAAAAATATTTGTAGTGTCAATTTAAATTCCAATTCCTATCGAAAAATGACGTTAAAACAATTTGTACAAATAAAAGAAACTTTAAGTCATTCTTGGTCAATAATAAAGAAAAATCTAACATCGGAGAAAACAGTGGTGTTTACAAAATATTTTGCGACGAATGTCCTGCTTTCTATATTGGACAAACAGGAAGGAATATAAACATTCGTGTTGAAGAACATAAAAAGTCTATTTTACAACAAAGGAGAGCGCCTTGACCTTCTTGAAATTCTCGAAATAATTTCCGACCATAACAATAAATTACACCTTGTAAACGAACGAATTGATTTTCAGGTATCACCTTTGCTTTTGTCTGTTTTATAAAATAAGATGTAATACTCTCCTGTAGTCAGTCTTGATAATGAGTTCATAACTCGAAACATGTCAACTATCCTTTACTGCTAAATTATTTACATTATCTTAATATTTTTATATAGTGAATTTTAAGCCAAGTGTTTTATTCTGAAGTTTAAACTTTATTCCTTTTTATTTGATTCGAACCATATTCCATTTTTTAGTGTTAGAGTGTATAGAAACTCCTGCTTTAATTGACTTTAATTAACATATAATTCATTGTTCAATGATTATAATGGAAACAATCAGTTAATTCACAAGACATGCAGTGGGGAATCGAAACGTCTATCAAGGTCTGGGACGAACATAACAGTCTACGTGCAACAAAGAGGTAGCAGTTACAATTTCAGAAATGAGCGTTACACTCTTAGATCGTCAAAAGCGATTTATTGATCAAATTGCCTTCGCAGAAGGTTTCAAATACTATGATTTACGTTTGAATCAAGGATCACTCAAGGGAGATGGATACATGGGAACGATAACAGTTATTACAGTAGAAGAAAAATTAACGAAGAAAAAACTGAATTTGATACTGAAATCAGCTCAAACTGGCGATGAATTGCGTGATAAAACACCTGTCAGATTAGCCTACATACGTGAGAATTTCATGTACAGAGTAATATTCAAGGAATTCTCTGAACTCCAGAAGGAATACAAGGTGAAGGACGTATTTGATGGAACCGCCAAGTACTACGGTGGATTGGAGGATGTCAACGAAGAATGTCTAGTACTGGAAAATCTGAAAGAAATTGGTTTCACCATGTGGAACAGACAGAAACCAATGGATTCCCATCACGTTGGGGCTGTAATGGCACAGTATGGAAAATTCCACGCAGTTTCGTACGCAATGAAGAAATTGAAGCCGGAAAAATATGCGGACTTGACTAAAAATTTACCGAGCATTTTTGAAAATATGATGAACGAACAAGAGATGAAGGATTCGACAACTTCTGCCATGGAAAAAGCATACAGGGCTGTAGAGGGAAACGTTAATGCCATTGCGGGACTAAAGAGATTTTTCGCGATATCAAATATGTTTTTCAAAGAATGCATGCAAGTTAAGGATAAATACAGTGTGATAACGCATGGTGATTGTTGGTGTAACAATTTGATGTTCAAATACGAGGTAAGTTAGGTTCTATAGTTTGAATATCTGTTACTCAGATTTTGTAACCTGTTGTAAACAATTGGTCGTGAAAATATGTACTTTTTTCGTGAAAACTGATCTGTATCGAGTTTTTCTGGGAAACCTTACATCTAGCCATTGTTAAACTGATTAATTTTGCATTTTAAGGAAGTGAAATTATTGAATATATATATAGATCTAACCTCAAACAATGTAACTATTCATCTATTCATTCAAGGTTATTTTTATTTGAGTGTTCCAATAATTTCACTTAGTTCTATCTTATATTTCGTTCAAATATTTTCACAGTATACAAGTTTTTTAATCTTCTTAAGAAGATTCACTAAAATAAATTTATTTATTTAGTTTTTCATAATTAACATAATTCTTTTTCGATCATTATATTTGAATTAGATTTTATCAATCTATCTCTATTTCTGCTAACACATGTTCTTTAATTGTGTACATGTAGAGCTCTGCAAAAGATATTTTTTTTTATTCAGAAAAGAGTTATAAGAATTATGTTTGGTTTAGGTTTCAGAAGGTCTTATCGAGGTGTTTTTAAAGTTAATAATATCTTAACGAGAGGCCTCGGTAGCCTAGCGTTAGGGTGTATCGCTTGTGAACCGAGGAATGTGGGTTCCAGTCGCACCTTGGGTGTTGTGTATGTCCAATGAAATTTAGAGGTTCTAAAATATGTTTAACTGTTGGGTAATGACTCAGTTTCAAGACCATTGGCCGTTCGAAATTGGCGTAAAACTGTAGGTCCTTTGAGAAAAAAAATATCTTAACGTTTTATGCTTTATATATCTTTCGACTTATGATGTTTTCAAAACTACTTTCCCATTATTTCAACAAATATACAAATAAAAATGCAAACAGACGAATATTCACGTTTCATCTACCTATTCACTATAGCTCTATGTTTGCCAATAGACCTTCATATATGGCTATACGAATTTTTAACCTATTGAATAGTCGCAGTGGCGTAACTAGGGAAGTTGCCGCCCGGGGCAGATGTCTTAGTGGTGCCTCTACCTCCACCGTACAAAACATCTTTTTTATATTCCCGTTTGGTTTTGTTGCTAAACGAAGGCAAAAGATGTTACCCTTGACGATGTAGCAAGTCTTCAGAAATAATACGATAAAGGAAAAAAATTCAAAATTTATTGCTGAACAATCTGGTTGTCACGTCACTTAAGTATCTCAACATAATATGTAAAATTTACAGAGAGTGAAATGAAATTTTTCTCATTTATATAGGAAAAGGTGCCATAACATTGTTCTATATTGCTTTAAAAAATCCTTAAATATTCATTACACATTCTAAACATAAAGAACCTGAATTTAATGAAAATAATGCTTACTCAGTAAAGGATTCATTTTGATGAAATGTATGCTTTTCTCAATCACCATGCTTATTGCTTCCATTTCAAAAAATGTTGCGCGATGTGCAGGGCTGCACATCGCCCCCCCTTAGTTACGGCACTGCCTAGGTGTCTCCAGTTAAATGAAAGCATTGAGGTCTTCAAAAAGCACCTTTAAAAACATCTTATTGATTGTGAACCATATAGCATTAATGAGTTTGTAAGTTCCTGTAATATTTAAAGTTATTTCTCTTTGTTTTGAATTATCAAATTTTTTTCTTCATATTAAATTTATTTTGACTTGTTTCAATTATATTGAGAATACTTTTTTTTTTTTTTTTAACTCGAGGGACCTACAGTTTAACGCCGGTTTTGAACGGCCAATGGGCTTGTGAACTATGTACATTACCCAACATTTTTCATCATAAATAACCTTTAAATTCCTGACTTATACAACACCCAAGAGCGAGGTGGGACTCGAACCCACAATCCTCGGTTTACAAACGGTATAAGACGGTTCACCTTACCGCTGGTCTACCGAGGCCTCTTTTGAGAATACTTATTGGAATGAATTAATTGTACTGTATTGCATGATTCATAGTTTTTTGCCAAGTATCTCCAACAACAAAAGGTATATTCAAATAGATATATCATGACCTGGACTTTGATCTATGAAACATGAATAAAATGAGATATTTATGCTTTGTTAATTTTTTATTGATATTTTTGTTCTGCGCTTATGTTTTAGGGTACAAATTCTCAGAAATGATTCCAATTTTTATGAAGGTAAAATTCAGAATAACTATTGAAAAGTGAAGTATTTTGTTTCCATTAATCAGAGACCTATTCATTTGGAAATTGAAGTAGGTATGTTTGCAGGGTGAAAGTTGTGAAAATGGTTCACTCTTCTAAGCTACACAGGCAAAGTGAAAATAATTCAACAAAAAAGTTCATATCAAATATATCCCATAACGTCAAAGTCTGAATAATAAATATTTACTTTTTCTCCAACCATCAAAAAATGTTGACATTTTTGTACTATTTTCAGGTGCAAAAGCCATCAATTCCCTTACCGTACAAAAATTTGCTCGTTGCTTAGCAACACTTTTAATCCTAGGAATAAAAATGCTACTTTTAATCCTAGGACCAAAAGTAATTGCATTTGAGCTCTCTAATTATTGAAATTTGAGGAAAAAACATTGTCTCTGACAAACTTAGTAAAACAAACTAATTGGGCAACTATATATAGGTATTTATTTGTTATTTATATTGATATTGAATGTACAATTGGAACAATTATTGCCAAAACTCAAAGCACCACTGAAATTATTACTAACAATTTTCGAACAATTCAAAAGATTTTCATTAATGTCACAACGCATAGCAACTCCAATTCCTAATACTAGAACAACCTTTATCATCAAATATACATTATCAGGTGCCATATCCAGGAACCGATCCACTTCCTTCTCCGTAAAAACCCTAGCCTTTTTAGGTATATATCCATCACTTTGCCTTTTTAACAATGCTCGTAATTTTGAATATTTACTAATATCCACACCATTTTTGATATCCAGTGTGGATCGCAACATTGAATACTGTGACCAAAGAGTGGATGGCTTGACGGTCTTCGTTAAATTTGAGAAATACACCATAAGAAAACTCTCCGCACAGTTTTGCACATTTTTTCTTTACACCAATCCATGAATCGCTGATTTGCAAGTTCATAAACTTGGCGAGATTTGGGTGGCAAAAGATTTAGATATACTGCTTCGGCACTTTCCGAAATATCTGCAGGTATATTTTCAGCGTGTTCAGCGTAAAAACAACTACAAAAATTATATGATTAGTACGTTTACTGACGTCTACTTGACAATCAATATTTACCAACAATACCAGATATCCATGACTACCGACTTGCTATCGCTGTTATAATTAATAGGTGTTCAAATTTATTACCAAATTATTAACGATTTTTGAATAAAACTAATATTATTTTAATTTTGACTTGGTTGGAGAAAAAATAGTATATATCATACGGACTAAAAGTGCCTATTTTTACTCGCAATTTTGCATTCGCTCGGCTGCGCTGCGCTCCGCCTCGCAACTGCAAATATTGCTCGTAAAAAAAATATGCACTTTTAATCCTTATAATATAATATACTATTATACTAATTTAACGTAATGATAAATATCATTATGCGATTATGGTGTGCTATATTTGTGATCCGTTTCTTCTTTGCTTATGTTTTAGGGTGCAAATTCTCAGAAACCTTCTAAAGTTTATATGGTGGACTGGCAGCTGTCAACCACTGGTTCTCCAATTTTAGACATTTCTTATTTCTTTTACGCATGCAGTTCTAAGCATTGTATAGACAACTACAGCTCTTCTCTCAAGATTTATTATAACAGCCTTTCCTTAATGTTGAAACAATTTGGATTAAACGTGGAGGATATAATGAGTTTCCAAGATCTACAACTTCAGTGGAGAATTTATTCCAAATACGGAATGTACATGGCTATTTTGATCATTAAAATCATGCTTGCTAAACAAGAAGAAGCTCCAGAATTGAAAGAAATGGTTGAAGAGAATAAAAATATGATGAATATGTTTGATGTTGAAATTTCAAATGAAGAGGAATATAATAAGCGTATTAGCATTATCATTAATCACATGGTCAAAAATAAATTTATATAAGAGCATGATAATAAAATAAAATATTCAACAAAAGAAATGAAAACATTCTCATTGTCCCGCTACAATTTTTAGTACAGATTTACCTGGAAAAGGACAGTTTACATTTTCGAATAGTTTTTTTATATATATTTACTTTTATTACATATAATTTATAACTCCGTGGAACTACCAAATGAACACAGTCTGATTAAAAAAAAATATATATATATATATATATATATATATATATATATATATATATATATATATATATATATATATATATATATATATATATATATATATATATATATATATATATATATATATATATATATATATATATATATATATATATATATATATATATATATATATATATAAATATAGATATATAAATATATATATATATATATATATATATGAATATATATATATATATATATATATATATGATATATATATATATATATATATATATATATATATATATATATAAATATATATATATATATATATATATATATAAATATATATATATATATATATATATATATATATATATATATATATAAATATATATATATATATATATATATATATATTAAATAATAATAATATGGTTTATTCTGTGAAACTACATGTATAAAATATAATTACAGGGGCGTGAGCCTGTACGTGACTTGAAACTAAACAGAATATAATACAGTTGCCGTTATTAAAATTAATTTACAAATTCTTGGGACACACAGTAATATAAGATGGAAACACAATAAAGTTCAGGATCATATGAGGTTGGTGTAAGTCATCAGGGGTTTATTATTGAACTGATATAACTTCTTGCCTTTTCAATCACCCAACATTTGAATTTCTTCTCGTTCACAATTAGATTTACTATGTTTCAGGTTCTTCGGAACTGCGGCATATATACGTGGGACTAGATAGGTGAAGCATCCCTCGCCTGGACATTTTTCTCTTGTTTAGTGTTTCATATTCAGTTTTCCTAAGCTAAAGTTTTTGTGGGCTTACGCCAAGTAATTTGTAAATTCATATAAGTATATATATATATATATATATATATATATATATATATATATATATATATATATATATATATATATATATAGAAAGAATTAAAAATCGATCGTATTATACGTTGAAAGGAAAAAGTTATGTCAGGAAGCGGTCTATGACACAGAAAACTTATTCGTTTATAATCTCTATATTTATATATATCTAATATATAAATATAGAGATTATAAACGAATAAGTTTTCTGTGTCATAAGACCGCTTCCTGACATAACTTTTCCTTTCAACGTAGAATATGATCGATTTTTAAATCTTTCTATATATATATATATATATATATATATATATATATATATCTATATATATATATATATAATATTATATATATATTGAAAGGAAAAGTTATGTCAGGAAGCGGTCTCCTGAGGAAGTCAATAATAAATTGACGAAATATAGAGGTTATAAACGAATAACTTTTGCTTTCAACGTATAATACGATCGATGTTTAAATATATATATATATATATATATATATATATATATATCCTATTTTTATATAAATATATATATATATATATATATATATATATATATATATATATATATATATATATATACTAGCTGACCCGGCAAATGTTGTTCTGCCATATAAATTATTTTTATTCATCTATCTGCAGATGTATATCTACCTATCTAGCATCAATCTATCTGGCCCGGCAAACGTTGCTTAAATTATGAAAATGCCTATGAAAAAATATGTGTTGTTGATAGAAGAGTGAAAATTCAGAGTTATATGTATTTTTGGATGCAACATCATAAAAAAATGAAAATAAAAACTTTTGTCCAAAAAATTTATAAAAATGTTAGTGGTGAACCACACTTTAATATATTAATATAGGGGTAAATATATATTACGACCTATTCTCAGACGGACTATTGTTATTTTTGATTGCCATCTTGCATTCCTATTGCGGATCTGTGAATAAAATCTGAAAAAATGAAAATTGCGATGGAAAAATAGGTGTTGATCGTAGAAGCGAAAAAAATTGAGAGTAATATGAATTTTTTCATTTTAAGTCATGACAAAATAAAAATAAAAATCTTGCCAGAAAAATTGAAGTTTATAATTAACAAATAAAAAATAGGAGTTGATCGTAAAGGGTTGAAAATTTAGAGTTGTAAGTATTTTCGAATGCTGTATCATAAAAGATATAGAACAGAAAAATAGATGTTATATATATTAAAAGTACATTATATATAGTAATTATTCATCTTTATTCAAATTATTCTTAAACATACAAGAATTGCCTATTTTGCATTGTTCGAATCTCATCTTCGTTATTGTCTTTCCTTCTGAGGTTCATGTAACACTTCACAACTTGACACCATTCAATACAAATTGCAGAAGTTAGCAATTCGTTACATTTAGATTCTGAAAAATAGTGCTCATTGCAAACCTTATTTCAAGCAAAATAGAATCTTAACGCTTCCTGCCTTATATTTACTTGAATCTGTGTGCTTGATTCAACCCTTGGTGCCCAAGCGCGGGTATTCCACTGGATCTTCGGGACATCATGTTCACCTTCCTTTTCCCTCCTCTGAATTAACAAAAAAATTTATCATTTACAATGCTAAGAAAATTTACAATCACCTTCCAGAGGAATTAAAATCTATAACTTTCTTGACCAATTTTCGGAAACGAACAAAATATTATTTTCTCCACGATCATCACAGAATTCGTTAATTCTGATATCAAATGTGATTACAGAATGATGGAATTCTCTCTCTTGAGATTGAAGAAATATTCTGCAACACCTCTGCCCCCATGCAATTTAAATGTATTTGCTTTCTCTCCCTTGTGATAGAATCATATTCTCACACTGGCTAGCAATAATGACATTAGCCTTGACGCAGTTGATTGTCATCGTAGTGACAAATTTGAGTAAGTGTCAAAATTATTGCTGTCACGTTTTCATTCGAAAATATAATAAGTATTATGAATTTATGCAGGGGTTCAGAATCAGAGTGTGAAAATACACCACTACACTGGTCATTGTTATGGGAGGACGTCGGCTACTGTGTTAGTGGACACAGGAGCAGATATGGAAACACTAAAAAGGCATGGGAGATGGAAGTCTTCTCAAGTGCCAGAAGGATACATAAAAAATTCGGTGCAAAATCGAATAAATGAAGCAAATAAGTTAGTCTCATCAATTACTGGATCCAATACACCACTAATCATGCCTTCCACTTCAAATTATGTGACTGTTAGTTCATCTTCTACAAACCACGCAATTGTTGAAAATTCTTCCCAATAATGCACCAGTTTTCATTTCGAGAACTATACAAATATAACAATTAATACAAAGTAGAATGTTTCTTGAATTATTGAGTGTTTACCTAATATAATTGTGATTGAGTTCTGTAATATAAATTATCTTTTGTTCGTTTTCATATAAAAATACTACGCATCCTACATACTAGGCTATATAAAAAATGTGAAGCAGCCAGTGGGTCCAGTCAGTTTGGATTTAAGAATGGGTTTGGCACGAGAGAAGCTATATTTAGTTTACAAACACTGGTTCAGAACTGCCTCGACCAGAGAAAGGATGTATTCATGGTGTTCATTGACTACGAGAAAGCGTTCGACAATGTGAAACACGACCTGTTGATAAGATACTTACAGGAATTAGGACTGGACAATAAGGATATCAGAATAATAGCTAGCTTGTACTGGAACGAATCTGCAGAAGTAAGGTTTCAAAATTTTAAAACCACCGAAGACATTGTAATAAAGAAATTGGTAAGGCAAGGATGTATTCTCTCACCTATACTATTTAACCTGTACGTAGAAAGAGCGTTTGCCGAGGTAATGTCAATGTGTACAATTGGTATAAAAGTAAATGGCATCCCAGTTAATAATATTAGATACGCGGACGACACAGTAATCTTAGCAGACAACGCAAACGACCTTCGAGCACATCTGCATATGGTTCAAGAGAAAAGTGAGCCTAAAAATTAACTTAAAGAAAACCAAGTTTATGGTGGTTAGCAAAAATAACATCCCCGCCACCCCTTTATACCTAAACGGCATTCTAGTAGAGGAAGTTACTAAATTTAAATACCTGGGCTGCCTCGTTACCAACAAATGGGATCCAGAAGTCGAGGTCAGAAGCAGAATTGAACAAGCTCGATCAACCTTCCTTAAACTTAAAAAATTCCTAACAAATAATGATCTCAGCTCTCAACTCAGATACAGAATGGTTAAGTGCTATGTCTAGTCCATCCTGTTGTATGGTGTCGAAGCCTGGACTCTTAAAGTAACCTCGATAAACAGATTGGAGGCATTTGAAATGTGGACTCTTAGAAGAATGTTTAGGATCCCTTGGACAGATCTGGTAAGAAATGAAGAAGTCCTTAGAAGAGCCGGTCTGACCAGCCGTGAACTATTCGACGCCATTAAGAAGAGAAAGACTTCCTATCTGGGTCACATCCTGCGTGGTCCTCGTGACGAATTCCAACGTCTTATCCTCCAAGGAAAAATCGAAGGAAGAAGGGGAATAGGAAGAAAAAAACTTTCATGGCTCAGGAACATTCGACAATGGACAGGAATACAAGACTTTATGTCTCTCCAAAATGCTGCTCTAAATAGAGAAATCTGACAGGATGTAAATGGACGGTCGCCTACGCAGGAATCTGCTTGGCACTTTAAGAAGAAGAAGATATAAAAATATATATTTAAAATTTTCGATCGTGGAGAAAGTATAGTCTGCTACTCGGTTAGAATGAAAATTCGAGATGCTCGTGGTTCCTCACGCTCGCCTTCGGCTCGCGCTCGGAACTTTTCCACTCGCATCGAATTTTCATTCTAACCTTGTTACAGAATATACTATTCTTGATAGACCTTATTACTCAGTAGGGGATTACTATTCTGAGCATTAATTGATCGATATGACCAAATTGAATAGCATTATTAATAATATAAAGTTTGTATATATTTGTATGGAAATGTGGTTTCATGTGTTTTGGTTTCTATGTTTTACATTGCTGATTTCTGATATTTTTGTCAATGAATTGTATAATTTTGAAGACAATGAAGCGAATTTTTAATTGATTCGATTTGAAACGAAAGGTAATTTTCTGAAAATAGTCCGACGATACCTGAGGAGAGCGACTCTTCTTAGACTCGGGTGACTCCTGCAAGATTTCTACCTTGGGTTGGGACATTACAAAAATTATTAAAAAAAAACTATCGCAGCGAGCAGGTTCTCATGATTTTTTTTCCAAATTCAAAGAAAAAATGCGCCCTCTAATGTGTAAACAATATTTATTTACTCCCCGGGGGATCAACCCCTAACCAATTCAAACAAAAACTAATCACATCCAAGCTATCATACGAAAATACGTATTTACAATTTTTCAACCCTATTTCTATAAAATTGCGCCCTTTATCGTGTAAACAAGATTCATTTCCTCCTCCGGGGGGTCAACCCTCCAACCAATTCGTATAGAAATAAATTTCATTCAAGAAATCGTACGAAACTACATACCTACAAAGTTGCAACTCTATGGTACCAAAATTGCGTGTAAACAAGATTTATTTCCCTGGGGGGTCAACCCCCCAACTGATTCGCATTAAAACCTATCCCATTGAATATATGATACGAAACTACCTACTCACAAACTTTCAATACTATTGCTCCAAAATTAAGCTCCTTATCATGTAAACAAGATTTATTTCTTCCCCCAGGGGGTCAATTCCCCAACCAATTCGAACCGAAAACAATCTCATTCAAGATATAATGCGAAACTACCTATTTACAAACTTTCAACCCTATTGTTTCAAAATTGCGACCTATATCGTGTGAACAAGATTTATTTCTTCCCCTGGGGGGTCAACCCCAATCAATTCGAACCAAAACCAATCCTATTCAAGATATCATACAAAACTACCTAGATATGAACTTTCAACCCTATTGCTCCTTCGGTCGTGGAAACAAGATTTATTTCTCCCCTAAGGGGGTCAACAACTCCCCAACCAATTCGATCCAAAACCAATCCCATCCAAGATATTATACGAAACTACCTATTCACAAACGTTCAACCCTATTGCTGTAAAATTGCGCCCTCTTCCGTTTAAACAACGCTAAAATACATGAGCTTATACATACATACATATAAACATATTTATATATATATATATATATATATATATATATATATATATATATATATATATATATATATATATATATATATATATATATATATATATATATATGTATATATATATATATAATATATATATATATATATATATATATATATATATATATATGAAATTGAGTTTGTGCCAAGCACCATACTGGGGGGTCAACCCCCCAAACCAATCCCATCCAAGATATCATACGAAACTACCTGCTTACAACTTCCAACCCTATTGCTTCAAAATTGTACCCTTTATTGTGTTAACAACGCTAAAATATATAAGCTTATACATACATATGAACATATATATATATATATATATATATATATATATATATATATATATATATATATATATATATATATAAAATTGAGTTTTTAGTGCCAAGCATCATAAAAAGTCATGAAACGAAAAACTGTCTTGGTCCTAGGTCCAACTTTGCTAATCGCACCCATTTTAAAAATGCTAAAAGTAAAACATCAAATTTCATTACATTATTACTCACGTTTTGTCTCTACTAAAGCTTTTTCTAGCCTCTCTGTCTAGATCCTGGGTAGAAGCAGAATGTACAATGAAAAAAAATTATGGTGAATTCCTTTATAACGAATATTTTCATTTTGTTTCTAGTTTAACAGTTGTATAGTAGATTTTATATCTCTATAGGAGTTGTGCGAAGATCCATATTTTGGTGAACTAGTGTATCAAATATTATAGTAGTGGGAAATCATAATATCGACCAAGATCATTTAGGAGTGCCTAGCTTAACAGACAAGGTGAATCGCATGAAGATCAGTTACAATGTCTAAAAAGAACGTCACACTCTTAGATCGTCAAAAGCGATTGATTGATCAAATTGCCATCGCAGAAGGTTTCAAATACTATAATTTATGTTTGAATCAAGGATCACTCAAGGGAGATGGATACATGGGAACGATAACTGTTATTACAGTAGAAGAAAAATTAACAAAGAAAAAACTGAATTTAATACTGAAAACAGCTCAAACTAGCGATGAATTGCGTAAAAAACTACCTGTCAGATTAGCCTTCATATGTGAAAATTTCATGTACAACGTAGTATTCAAAGAATTCTCAGAACTCCAGAAGGAATACAAGGTGAAGGACGTATTTGATGGAACCGCAAAGTACTACGGTGGATTGGAGGATGTCAACGAGGAATGTCTAGTACTGGAAAATCTGAAAGAAATTGGTTTCACGATGTGGAACAGACAGAAACCAATGGACTCCCATCACGTTGGGGCTGTAATGGCACAGTATGGAAAATTCCACGCAGTTTCGTACGCACTGAAGAAATTAAAACCGGAAAAATATGCGGACATAACTGAAAATCTTCCAAGCATTTATGAGGATATGATGGAAGGATATGATATAAAAGCATCCACAATTTCTTCTTTGAAGAACGCATTCAGAGTAGTGGAAGGTAATTCACAGGCGACTGCTGGTTTGAACAGATTCATAGAAATATCAAGTGATTTTTTAATGGAATGTATGCAAGCTAAGGATAAATACAGTGTGATAAGGCATGGCGATTGTTGGTGTAATAACTTGATGTTTAAATACGAGGTAAGTCAAATAGTATGTCTCTTCAAAATATCAATATAGGTACTCCGTTATATTGTCATATATAAACATCAAGTTTGAATTGGAAACTTTACAAATCTAATTTTATTCATATGTTACAGTATTATGAAGTCGTTTTTGAATATTTTTATGAGAATAATTTGCTAAAAAAATGAAACCATTCGAAATTTTGTTTCGGATTTTTGTTAGCATTCCTATATTTTTTGCTGATTTTTGCTAGTGTCGGTTCTGTTTTTCTTTACCCACTCACTTGATTTTGTACCTTGCTTTCTATTTACTAAGTACTATCTCTTATAAATTCAGCGCAGGAATTTTTGAATTTGAAATTATTAGGTTTGAACAATGCTAACGGAGCTAAAGACAAAGGTGGAAATTTCTCTAGAAAATTCAAAACATGTTTGAATCGTCAAATTGCCATATCAAAATTAATCTTGTGACATTCCACAATTCAATTATGTTATTGATTATTCTAGTTTTTTTTCCATCTGGTTCTATATTTATTTTATTTAATTCACGTTTACAGATTTCTCTTGCCGAAAATAATACCAATTTCTGTTTTTGATTGATAAAGCCGCCAGTTAGTTAAAGTCTCTAACAATATTTTTAGAAAAATAAATATTTCATTCAAATGCATACTACAATTGATTCTATGGTGCTGCGTTTCATCGCACTGTGTCTTCTTCAGATAGAACTATACCGGGTGTCCACGGAAGGTGGCTCGCACGGAAGGTGTTTTCGGCAATAATGAGATGAAATTTAGAGGATCTATTTGATGCATAAAACTGCATTTTTTGACAAGTAAATAAACTTCACGTAACTTCCGGTTTCACCGGAAGTGATATAAACTTTCGATTTTTAAATAGGACACTAGGTATATTTTCAGTTTTTTTGTCTTCATATGACATTTAGAATACAACCATGTATCACTTGTTACTTTTTGTAACTTTTTTTAAATTTTTTTTCGAAATAAATTTTCATTCTAGAGGGCTATGGATGCGTTCAAATAACTAATGTCGGTCCTAAAATGTATGCTAAAATACAACTTCACTATTTTCGATCAAAATGTTTCAGCTATGTGAAGTTTAATTTTAAAACTTTCATTACTATTTTTTTTTTGAATGGCAACATGGTGGCTCGTCGGATTAAAAAAAAGATAATTTTATAACGATTAGTTTGATACCGCACTCTAGGTATTAGGTTGAAAGAAAACTTTCGATAAAAACCTGAAATCCTATAACCTTAGAACTTTCTTTAAATGAAGAATCTCATTAAAATAACATTTGAAATCATCGAGTAGCCTTTGACCAACACAATTGAAACAAAATAAGTCCGACGCCACGCCCACAAATCTACGTCCCAGGTAAACAGGGCCATTTTAGTACAGAAATTATTTATTTGAACGCATCTATTATAGCCCCCTAGAATAAAATTCAAAATTTTACGAAAAAAATTAATAACTCGAAAACTGTCCATTTTAGGTATAAAGAATGTTATGACAATTTTATTATAAATTACATAAGAAATTCGAAAATCAAAAGATATTTTTTTTCGAAATAAATTTTCATTCTAGAGGGCTATGGATGCGTTCAAATAACTAATTTCGGTCCTAAAATGTATGCTAAAATACAACTTCACTATTCTCGATCAAAATCTTCCAGCTATGTGAAGTTTAATTTTAAAACTTTCATTACTATTTTTTTTTCAAATGGCAATATGGTGGCTCGTCGGGTTAAAAAAAAGATAATTTTATAACGATTAATTTGATACCGCACTGTAGGTATTAGGTTGAAAGAAAACCGTCGATAAAAACCTGAAATCCTATAACCTTAGAACTTTCTTTAAATGAAGAATCTCATTAAAATAACATTTGAAATCATCGAGTAGCCTTTGACCAACACAATTGAAACAAAATAAGTCCGACGCCACGCCCACAAATCTACGTCCCAGGTAAACAGGGCCATTTTAGTACAGAAATTATTTATTTGAACGCATCTATTATAGCCCCCTAGAATAAAAATTTATTTCGAAAAAAATAGAACAACGATTACAAAAAGTAGCAAATGATACATGCTTGTACTCTTAATGTCATATGGAGACAAAATAACTGAAAATATACCAGGTGTCCTATTTGAAAATCGAAAGTTTATGTCACTTCCGGTGAAACCGGAAGCTGTATGGAATTGGGTTACTTGTCAAAAAATGCAGTTTTATGCACTAAACAGATCCTGTAAAATTCATTTCATTATCCCCAAACAGAAAAAAGTTATAGGGGCGAGCCACCTTCCATGGACACCCGGTATACTGCAATCTTGCAGTTCTCTTTGATGATGCCACCGTGTAGTGAAACACCGCTTCATATTTTTCAAACATCTGATTGTCTAACAATAATAATGCCTAATACATAATAGACCTGTCTTTGTAAAAAGTTACAAATTCTCATAGTAAATTGATAAATAACAGAATAAATGAAAGAAGAATAAATAAATTGAATGAAAATTAATATTTGAATGAATGAGTGGGCGAATTAATACAACAACAATTTAAAAAAGTATGAATGAATAAATACAAAATTAATTATCAAGCTAATTTATCAAATAATTACTTAATCAACTATTTAAATGATGAACTGAAGAATGAATGAAGATAAATGAATATATAAATGATTCAATAAATATATTGATTGATTAATAAATAAAATGTAAAGTAAAATGACTGCCGAATCTTTGTGTCTCAATTGCAGTATTTAATTCTATCATATGAAGCCACCGCAGGCGCGGATCCAAGCCCGTGTTTTGGAGGGGGAACTTTTATATATGCAAAAGCCATAAGGTACCTACTGGTATTTTGGGCAATGGTAAATCGAGTAGCTCCAAATCAAAACAATTAGGTGGGGCCCGGGCCATTTGAAGGGGGCGTTCCCCCAAGTCCCCCCCTCTGGATCCGCGCCTGAGCCACCGTGAGGTGAAACGTCTCGTCATCGACTCAATTATAGCTAGCGTTAATATCCAAATTCCTAATAATACCTAGCAGTGGCTCCGTAGCTCAGTGGTCAGTGCGTTGGACTACTGAACAGAAGGTCGATGGATCGAATCCCGGCCGAACCAACGAATTAATGCGGAGCCACCTCTCGGAAGGCAATAGCAAATCACCGAGAAGTATTCTGCCCTGTGAAGTCTCTCTATAAAGACGTTCGGAACCGTCGTAAAACTGTAGGTCCCTTCTATTCGTGTATCACTGTCATAAAAGTATATTGAAAAATTTTTTTGGGGGGCGTTACATGTTTTTTGATAGCTAAATATTATCTGTGGGCAGTTATAAGGTTCTGAAACCTTCTTCAGCCCTTTAACCCTTTCCGACCCAAATTATTTTTTTGTGGAAAAAATAAAATGTATGGTTTGATAATGGTTTATTAGAGATACTCGAAGAAAATGAAACAAATTTCAAGATAAAAAAACACAAGGATTATCCTGCAGGATGTGGTCACTCCACATAACCAGTAGGAACAAATAACCAAACAATATAACCTATTTTGCGTAATATAACATGAAAGTTTTTGTCATGTTTCAAACACAATTCTACTTTACACGCTGAACATTTCTTACAAATCATACAAGTCATCTGCATGAAGATTTTCTAAATATTCAGTTATTGGGTTCCCAACCCCTCCCGGATTGCCCGGATGACTCCGGTAATAATGGTCAACCTCCCGACTTCCCGGGGTGACTAATTTACCCAGTTTTTTTAAAATTATACGCAACCGAGCTCTTTTAATCAAACTTCGATTTTTAATGATTATGATTTTGTGGCAAAAAACTGTCAAATATTAGAAGCAGAATATTTATATAAATTAAAAATAAATAAATGAGTAACATTTAATTCAACCCCCTACCTACTAAACTACTTAAAAATCTCTCCCGGGTTGGTTCTTTCGAAAATTGGCAAGCCTATTCAGTAGGTAGGTACTCCAAACTTGTTTCCTCAGAACTAAAATAAGATAACAAGATTACGTAAGTGCCCAGTGGTCACTTCAGGAGACCCCAACAAAATTAGAAATTTTGAAAGAAAGGAAACATTTACGTTCAATATATTCCTGAAAATGCATAAGTAAGATATAAGTAAATAACTTTGGAGACATTTTTCCACCATTCATAAATAAAAATAACAAATTCGCACAATTTCAGCAGATCTTTTAAGTAGTGTCCAACTATAGTAAACAAATGCACGTTATACGCGTTTCGACTTATTTCGGTCTGTCTTCGATGAACACGTCAAATTTTGCTATGTTAGACAACCCACAAAACACACTGGTATACTTTAATAGCCAACGAGCAGTTTTACTCATGACTAACAAACTGTGGTCTTCCTAGCTAACCAGTGGCCCTGAAAGGGTTAAGTTACTAAAAATGAGTTTACTTTCCTATCGTTTTACATTACTATAAAAATTCCCTGACACGGAGTGCGGCGTGGACCGACTTCCTTATTGCGTCCATTCGGTCTCTATTAGGAGCATGGGAAACCACAAAACCGTGCTCTCGCAATACAGTATCACTGTATCATGCACAACACGAATAGTTGTAAAGAGGTCGACTACACTTGAAACCGGGTAAGGCGCTTGAAGGAGAAGAATACATAATTGACCTGTGAATGTCTCAAAAATGACTTCAATCAATTGAAGTTTAATTTTGAGTTTAAGGCACTTGAAGAAGAAGAATACCTAATAGACCTGTTAATTTCTCAGAAATGACTTCAATTTCAATGTTAAAAATTAAATAATAAGAAAACAACTTGTCGTAAAACCACAAAATGAAAATAACTTTTTATTCGACTAGTTTCGCCTGTTACAGCATTATCAAGACTGAATACAAAATACATGTATTCAGTCTTGATAATGCTGTAACAGGCGAAACTAGTCGAATAAAAAGTTATTTTCATTTTGTGGTTTTTAGACAAGTTGTTTTCTTATTATTTAATTTTTAATATAAATATGAACTACCACAGAGTTGATTCATCGTCCATCGAATTTATCAATTTTAATTTGTTGAAGTTTAATTCTGAGTTTTATCAGGCATAAGTAAGCAAAATAACTATTGACAATCAAAGTATTTTCTTTGAATTTATTATATGTCTGTCTATTTGCTGGGTTGAAGTTGTGAATAGGGTTCACTCTTAGCTCCATTGAAAAGCAGAAATCAGTTTAACTAAAAAACTTGAAATTATACTCACATTCCATGACTTCAAATTCCATTAGATAAAAAATGTTCACTCTATACTAATTTAACGTAATGATAAATGCCATTATACGATTATGGTATGCCATATTTGTGATCCGTTTGTTCTTAACTTATGTTTTAGGGAACAAAATCTCAGGAACCTTCTAAAGTTTATATGCTGGACTGGCAGCTGTCGACCACTGGTTCTCCAATTCTAGACATTTCTTATTTCTTTTATGCATGCAGTTCTAAACATTGTATGGACAACTACAGCTCTTACCTCAAGATTTATTATGACAGCCTTTCCTTAATGCTGAAACAATTTGGATTAAATGTGGAGGAAATAATGAGTTTCCAAGATCTACAACTTCAGTGGAGAATTTATTCCAAATACGGAATGTACATGGCTATTTTGATCATTAAAATCATGCTTGCTAAACAAGAAGAAGCTCCAGATATGACAGAAGTTCTCAAAGACAAAAAGACGATAGATTTTTTCGACATTGAAATTTCAAATGAAGAAGAATATAATGAACGTATCAGTGTTGTTATTAATCACATGGTCGAAAATGAATTCATATAATACAGTAACAATAAAATAATTTCAATAGATATATATATATATATATATATATATATATATATATATATATTTGAAGATTTAATAAGGGGTTGAAACGGATAAATAGTGGCCTAGTGTGTGTACCTCATTTATATATATCGACGTTTCGGTTACTGTTATAATCTTCTTCAGGACACTGAAACAATACGATGTTTACAAAATTAATAAAACGAATGTCTTAGAACGAAGAATCTTTATGAACATCTCCTACTCAGCAAAATAAAGAACGTATGAACTCAAGTAAATTTCACGCGGAGTTACTTGAGTTCATTGGTTCTTTATTCTGCTGAGTAGGACATGTTCAGAAAGATTGTTTGTTCTAAGACATTTTCATTTTTAATCTCAACTATTTGGTGAGTTCACTGACAATGTTTTATTTTATTGATTTTGTAAACATCGTATTATAACAGTAACCGAAACGTCGACATAAATAGATGAAGTACACACACTAGGCCATTATTTATCCGTTTCAACCTCTTATTAAATCTTCAATTAATATATTAAAATACGGAGGTATATCTCGACAAAGAAAAATATATTTATATATATATATATATATATATATATATATATATATATATATATATTTTATATATATATATATATATATATATATATTATATATATATATATATATTTATATATATATTTATATATATATATATATATATATATTTTATATATATTATATATATATATATATATATATATATATATATATATATATATTTTATATATATATATATATATATATATATATTTATATATATATATATATATATATATATTTATATATATATATATATATATATATAATATATATATATATATATATATATATATATATTATATATATATATATATATATATATATATATATATATATATATATATATAAATAAATTATTATAGTTGTGGACACGATTGACAGTTGATTTAATCTTCTGAAGTTGTTGGATCATTATTTGATAATATTTGTGGAATTATTGTGTACTCATTTCTTATTTGTGTTAAAATATGAAATCTTCATTTGAAACTGCTGTATTGGTTATTGTTAATTCAGTCGATGATGTTGAAGAAATTCGCTTAGTTGTGATAGAGTATGTTGGGTTAATTTTTGAGTTATAATTCATGTTATTTGTTAGAATGATGAAATTA
Organism: Cynegetis impunctata; assembly: GCA_030704885.1. Taxonomy (NCBI): domain Eukaryota; kingdom Metazoa; phylum Arthropoda; class Insecta; order Coleoptera; family Coccinellidae; genus Cynegetis; species Cynegetis impunctata. The sequence continues at coordinate 43,718 of JARQZK010004337.1, forward strand.
TATGTATTCATGCTTAAACGTTTTATGTTATTTGTAATTTTGAGAAATTTAATAAAATATTTTCTGATGTTAAATATGATATTTTCTCCAATTAGGTGTTCTATCTTTTAATTTAGAATAAATTCATTTAAATTTAACTGGTATATATATATATATATATATATATATATATATATATATATATATATTTATATATATATATATATATACAGGGTGACCCAGAGGGACTGTAATCGGTCCATAATTTTTTTTTCATTGAAGATATCGATATGAAATTTTCAGTGCAAACATGATCTGACTAAGTCTATTTTTCAAAATTATTTTGAAGAAAATTGCACTTCCGGTTTTGCCTTAAGTGATATCAACTTTATTATTTCAAATAGAATACCCTGTATATCTTTTGATTTTCGAATTTCTTATGTAATTTATGATAAAATTGTCATAACATTCTTTATACCTAAATGAACAGTTTTCGAGTTATTAATTTTTTTTCGTAAAATTTTGACAGTTGCGTCTTCAACAAAAATAGGCTATAACTTCTTTGTTAGTAGGTCTATTGGTATGCGGTTTAGATTTTTGTAACCTTGAAACATTGTTTTATTTATTCCCTGCCAAAATTTTTCATATTTCTAACTTATTACTTGATAAAATCTAGGGTGAATTTGGCAAATTTCAAACGTTAATAACTTCCTCATTTCTAATGGTATGCTATGTATATTTTTGCATTATTAAGTTTGCTGTTAAATTACCTTTCAATTTGTATAACCATTTCCTATACCTAAAGTTAATAATAACAAAGATATTTCACAATATTGTAATAATTTATATATCAATTCACCTGAGAAATCGTCTAGCGAGTTATTTTGACGTATCCATGGATACCAATTACGAAAAATTTTTGAAATCTAATCGTGTCACCTTCTCTAGTATTTGTTCAGTTAAAATGGATTTTACACGCTAAGAAATGATAAATATGGTTTACTGTATTGAAGAAGCGGATCGAAATGTTCTGCTAGCTAGTAGAATGTATCATCAAAAATATTCTGATTCTGATTCAACTACGTTTTGTGATTCTGTTATTAATAAGCATTGATTCCTTTCTGTATAACATTGAAATGTATAATTTGGAGTAACTGTTGGATCATGCGAATGTATTCCTCCTGACTAAAATGATAATGTCAAACTTGACATTGCAATTGGACATCAGTCTACTACAAACATATTATGTTGTTTATAAACAACATTAATTATTGAACATTGACGTCCTAGACTTACTATTTTTTTTAATATCTTCTCGGATATCAGCATTAGGGGCTACAAATCTAATTAACAGAAAAGTGACACAATTGAATTTTAAACAATTTTCGTAATTGGTATCCATGGATACGTCAAAATGACTCGCTAGACGATTTCTCAAGTGAATTGATATATAAATTATTACAAAATTGTGAAATATCTTTGTTATTATTAACTTTAGGTATAGGGAATGGTTATACAAATCGAGATGTAATTTAATAGCAAACTTAATAATGCAAAAACATGCATAGCATTCCATTAGAAATAAGAATGTTATTAAAGTTTGAAATTTGCCAACTTCACCCTAGATTTTATCAAGTAATAAGTTAGAAATATGAAAAACTTTGATAAGGAATAAATAAAACAATGTTTCAACGTTACAAAAATTTAAACCGCATACCAATAGACCTACTAACAAAGAAGTTATAACCTATTTTTGTTGAAGACGCAACTGTCAAAATTTTACGAAAAAAATTAATAACTCGAAAACTGTCCATTTTAGGTATAAAGAATGTTATGACAATTTTATTATAAATTACATAACAAAATCGAAAATCAAAAGATATCCAGGGTATTCCATTTGAAATTACAAAGTTGATATCACTTCCGGCAAAACCGGAAGTGCAATTTTCTTCAAAATAATTTTGAAAAATAGACTTAGTCAGATCATATTTGCCCTGAAAATTTCATATCGATATCTTCAATGACAAAAAAATTATGGACCGATTACGTAGTTCTGGGTCACCCTGTATATATATATATATATATATATATATATATATATATATATATATATATATATATATATATATATATATATATATATATATATATATATAAACTCTTGATAATTATTAGCAATAACAGGCTGGTTGAATCTTGAAAAAATCGATTTTAATAAAAAATTGACGTTCCACTATGATATTCGTAATTGAAATTTCTTTGACATTTATTGATTTAAAAAATTGAAAAAAACAGGGCTGCTTAGTATATGCTATTCAGTTCAATATTAACATTCAAAATTGTTATCACCAGATGGTAAGGGAAACCAAAGAAACCCTCACCTACGCAATGTTTGAAAATAATAATAAAAGGGTACTATTTATCTAACAACAAAGAAATGAGTCATGGGAAAACATTAAAGAAGTGGAGTAGAATTATCGGTATAGACGCTTATATGGAAGCAGCCGTTGACACGTGTTTCGGACTCTTTGGTCCTCATCAGAACGGCGTAGCCAAGTATTGGATTGAAAATTTGAAGATGAATAATTATCAAGAGTTTAAAAATAGATCACAGGCAACAACTATTCGAATAAATAATTAAATATTGCAAGCTGAAAATATGGCAATGATCCTAAACTTAAGCTGAGGGTTTTAAACTTTGTTATAACTGTAAGTACCCCTTTTTAAAAGATTTGAAATTCTAAATAAATAAAAAATTTCATTGAAAACGGCTACTTTCATATAAACGAACTATTCCGATAATTTTGCTCTACCTATTTAATATTTTCCAGCAACTAATTTCATTGTTATTGTTTATTTACTCGTTCTTAGATCTCGCGGATAGCATTAATCGCCTCCGTGGCAAAGTTTGACCAAATCTCCCATACCGGAGAGTTCAGACAATAAACCACAATTGTGTGATTATCTTCCGTATCTAAGGATTTTGTTTGTTGTACTTTTTTCATCTTCAAATTTTCAATCCAATACTTGGCTACGCCGTTCTGATGAGGACCAAAGAGTCCGAAAACACGTGTCAACGGCTGCTTCCATATAAGCGTCTATACCGATAATTCTACTCCACTTCTTTAATGTTTTCCCATGACTCATTTCTTTGTTGTTAGATAAATAGTACCCTTTTATTATTATTTTCAAACATTGCGTAGGTGAGGGTTTCTTTGGTTTCCCTTACCATCTGGTGATAACAATTTTGAATGTTAATATTGAACTGAATAGCATATACTAAGCAGCCCTGTTTTTTTCAATTTTTTAAATCAATAAATGTCAAAGAAATTTCAATTACGAATATCATAGTGGAACGTCAATTTTTTATTAAAATCGAGTTTTTCAAGATTCAACCAGCCTGTTATTGCTAATAATTATCAAGAGTTTAAAAATAGATCACAGGCAACAACTATTCGAATAAATATATATATATATATATATATATATATATATATATATATATATATATATATATATATATATATATATATATATATATATATATATATATATGTTTATTTATTTATTTAGTCATTTATTTAGAAGAGGTATTTTCATATTGAACAGTTGGCAACATCTCATGATATATATCGTGAAAGATTGCCAAGTTGAAAATAACTCTTCTTCAAATGAATATTCTAAAATATGTTTCACCAATAGTTAGATGATCAAGTTTAGGTTGCAAAGTCTGTTTTTGCTATAGTGGATTTTTGTGTAATTGTAGAAGTTTAGATCTTTATTGTTTGATGACTTCTTAGTCAAAATGGAGATGAATAACATTCTAATATCATTCGATATATAATTGAGAGGTAGGTACATTTTCTGGTGAGTTCAAAAACAAGGTGTTTTATTTGATTAAATTAAGTAATAGCCTCTTTTACAGATCTTGATTAACATAGGTATTTGAATTTTAAGATACCCTTTTTACAATGAAAATGATTGGGATTACCATTGGAATTAAACATGGTCTATAATTATGCTTTCCTGTATATTTGACTCACATTTCTTAGATACTTAAAATTTGAAAATTATGTTACATTTTGAAAAAATGTAAATAACAATAACGTTAATTTTGATGCAAAAATGCACGTTTTTGAATGCACAACCCGGATGAATGCCGCGTTGAGGTTTTCAGGAATCGCTTGAATTTCTGGATGCGGATTCCAACGAATGCATTCAAATCTTATTATCTTTCATTCCGAGGTTGACTTCTTTTTTATGCTAAAGTTACTGCACTATTAGTAGTTTAGCAATAAAAATTTTTTTTTGACAGATTTACTTTTACTTTAAAATGTTTTTTGATACATAATATTCAATCAATATTTACTCAATACATACTAATTTATATTTTACTATCATTAATTGTATCAAGATGATCGCATAAATCTTTGATATTTTTGAATAAGTAATCTCTATTACATTCAGCTCCAGCTAAAGCATCTGAATATATAGAGTCGTCATCTGTTGAGTAGTTCAAAGGATCCACTCCCTGACCCTCATCAAAACTTCGAAATTTCCAAATTGGCCCAGCTAACATAGCACCAAAATGGTAGTAATCATTCCACTGTTTTTTCAGTTCATCAAACGGGTAGATCAATTCTACGTCTAAGTCAAAATTCGATAGAAAATTTGACAAGCTTTCATGGTATATTTTGAGATAAATTTCTAAATTCATCCATATGTTTTGAGTTCCTACACTGTATAAAGAGTAAGAAATATCCTGGACAGGTGGGCCCACATTGCAGTATTGCCAATCCAAGATTTTAATTTCTTCTATCTTCTTGTGGCCATCATGTAACTACAAAAAAAAATTGTTTTTGGCATAAACAAACTTTGGGGAAGGGAGTAATATTAACGTACATGAGCAGAAATATTCCAAACTAATGCCAAAATATGTGAAAATTTATTATAAAAAGAACCTAAATTCAGCCTTCTAGGGCTTATTGGATAATAAATTTTATAGGTACTCTAAATTGAATTAAAGGGTTTCAACTCTGTGTGTGGATGAATATGAGGCTAGCGGGAGGGCTTCTTACATTGTAATTTTTTTATGTAGAGTTGGGGGTTCAAATTTTCTACTTGAATTGAATTGATGTTTTTAGTTTTTTTTCTAAACTTGCTATTTCCTAGTAAAGATTCCATATTCTTTCGTGATTTCTGAGGGGTTTGCTCACCTACATAGCTCCTTCAGATTGAGTTAAAGGATGGAAGATTCGAGTAGATGCTAGGAAAGTGGTTTTTCATGATATGATTAATTTTTTTTTAACTCTCATATTCAAATGAGGAGATTTCATGATTTTTTTGTGATTCAAGGTTTGTTTTGTTACCAGAATCGACACAGAATTCGTAATGACTCATATAATTTCCATCAGAGCAAAATTCCAGGGCCCTCAGACAATAGTTAATTTCACAGCAATAATATGTTGCTAGCTTGGGCCGACGGCCAATTAAGACGAAGAAATAATGGAATTTTACATATATTCTTAGAATAAAGTTTAAAAATTAATAAAGGACAAAAATACTTCCCAATAAATTATAATCCAAATTTGAGTAACAAAATTCATAACAGACTATCGAAAAATAACTTTGAAACAATTTTTACAAATGAAAGAAAATTGAAGTCATTCTTGGTCAATGATAAGGAAAAGACTAATATCGGAGAAAATAGTGGTGTTTGCAAAATATTTTACGACGAATGTCCTGCTTTCTATATTGAACAAACAGGAAGCAATATAAACATTCGTTTTGAGGAACGCAAAAAGTTAATTTAACAAAAACACCACTGGCTTCTCCGAATATTGTATAAAATTTTATCATTTCCTGGATTTCAACAAAACCCAATTGTTGCATTCAGGCAACAAAGGAAAGCGCCTTAACCTTCTTGAAATTCTCGAAATAAGTTCCGCCCATAATAGTTAATTACCCCTTGTAAACGAACGAATTGATTTTCAGGTATCACCTTTGCTTTTGTCCCTTTTATAAAATAAGATGTAATACTCTCCTGTAGTCAGTCTTGATAATGAGTTCATAACTCGAAACATGTCGACTATCCTTTATTGATAAATAGAGTACCTAAATTTTTTTATATAGTGAATCTTACGCCAAGTGTGTTTTATTTTAAATTTTAAACTTTGTTTTTTATGTTTCATCAAGTGATGTGCGCGAATTCAATCTCAGTTATATATTCTCAACCTTGATTTTTATATATATGATAGTCAGGGAACTATTTCAATAACCTCTGTAAGCAGTCAGACCTATGGTAAGGATCAAACATACCAACATATAGAACTAGTTCCTGAGTATGATAATTTAAAAATCGAGTCTGAGAATATAAGTAAAATTCCAGTATTTCTTTAGCACCTGATACCTGAAAATTGAACGTTAGCCCTAGTTAGCAGATATGCATTCTCTGAAAGTACATTCAAAACTTTATCCTACATATATTATTGCTGATCCTCCTCTGGGTGCCGGGGCACGTCGGAGTGAAGGGTAATGAACAAGCAGACACCCTGGCACGAAAGGGTGCGTCAACGCCAATAATCGGGCCAGAGTCTTTCTGCGGACTTGGAAAATCTTACTTCCAAGAAGAACTCAATAAAGCTGAAGAAGCAATGAGAGCAACATACTGGCAAAGACTTCCAGGACTGAGGCAGGCCAAAGATCTCCTCGGAAAGTTCAACTGAGCAAGATCGAAGACACTGATTAACCTCAGCAAAACTAGTCTAAAGACAATCACAGGATTTCTTACGGGGCATTGCAGACTCAAAGAACACCTAAGGAAGCTAGGTTTAGAGGGGGACAGCAGCTGCAGATTCTGCAAGGAACGTCCAGAAACACCCCACCATATACTGATGGAGTGCTATGCTGTGCGCCATGAAAGACTGAACACACTGGGATCGTACCAGCTGACTGTAGAAGAAATACCACGAAACGAGAACACATCGAGAAGCAGGAGAAGATGGGGCACAATAGATCTAATAAGGTCGCAGCGCATCGGTCACCATCCACACCTACCAATACCAATACCAATATTATTGCTGAGAAAATAAGTAATGTCTGGTGGCTCTGTGATTTTGGATAATATCACTAGTTTCTGTATATTTCTCACATCATATTTGAACATCAGATTGTTAGACCAGCAGTCACCATGTAGAAAACAAGAGAACTTTTCATGTTCTCTGTTTGTCATCTTATCCATTATATTAGAAAAATTTTCAGTATAATCATCAATATGCCTATTCCTGAAACCTCTTTCTGTCATAGTAGTCCTTATAAATTCCCAGAATTTGGGAAATTGTTCACCGATCCTTTTTTCATTGAAAAGTGCAATCCAAGGATTTTTCCTTCCATTTCGTAATTGTTGAAATTTTTCTGGATGTATAGTTTTGAGAGCAAAAGACAGCGCATGTAATTCTCCGTATGTTTCCATTATGAACACGGTATGTTGATTATCTAACAACTGCCTCATTCCAAGCATCTCGAAGCCACATTTCGACAAGTCTTCCATAATAATATATTCTTCATTTGGGACTGACGAAGCACCATAAAATTTTGGAATTGCTTTAAACAATTTTGTTACTTTTGCTTCTACCTGAATCATTTGAAGAACTGGAAAAACTATTCTGTATGCATAAATTTCGTTTTCATAAGCTTCTGCAACTGGCACAACTTCCCTGATAATTTTATCTTTCATCGCTATCTTTGCTATGAGATTGATTGATTTATTTCTTATTCTATCTTTAACATTGATTCGAACAATTTCAGCCATGTAACCATCACTGTTACCATTACTTCTAAATAATGTTATCAACATATTCTCGGAAAAATCATTTTTAATTGCGATATTATTTATAATATCTTTTAGTTTATGTTCTTCGAAGTTGGACATTTTTCTGTAACAAATGAAATATTCTTAGTAGTGTTAACTGATATTTCGCTGATCACTTCTTTATTTCTGATTTTATTCATTAATTATTACGAATTTTCTAGATTTGTTCGAAAATATAATAAAAGTAATTAGTAATTAGGGGTTTAAGAAATTATAAAGATATTACATTATAAAATATGTTGTTCGTTGCTGGTTTGAATACACATGAATAGTATTCAATTTATAATAGACAATTCTGAATATTTAAATTTTCAATAAACCCATTTCAGTAGCTATATTTGGGAATATAATGAACGAAATTGATGATTTTTAAAGAAAGTACAAAAGTATTAAATTCTATAATTTGTTATTTGTTGCATTCGCGAAAAATACATTGAATTTATAATAAATGCTAAATATTCAAATATTCAATAAACCCAACCTTTGTTAGTCGTGTTTGAAAATATAATAGATGAAATAGATAATTGCATAGGTTTTCAAAAACTCGTAAAACTATTGAATCATATAATATGTTATTAGTTGTTGTTTCGAAAACTCATAATTACATTGAGTATATAGGTGATTGAAAATACTGAATATTCAATAAACCCATTCACAACTTTACTATCTATGTTTGAAAATATAATAGAAGAGATTGATAATTGCATAGGTTTTAAAGAAAGCATGAATCTATTGAATCGTATGACGGGTTGTAAGATGCAGTTTCGAAAACAAATAAATATCAGACGACATGAATATGTGAAAAGTCAAAATAACAATCTCCAGTGTAACTATTAAAAAATTGATATTTTCATATTATTCTATGTGTTACGTTTATGGACTGTATTTTTGAATTGAGAAGCTTGACTCATGTAGGTATTTAACGAGGAATTGAATGTAGAAGTAATTCAAATTAAAATAAAAGTAATTGAGGAAAATTACAGAAAGAAAAAGACTACAAATGAGACTTACGAAGTACCGGTGCTAGGAGATGGTTAAATGGTTATGCACCAACTGCTCCAAACTCGTGTCCTTGTATGAGCCTTTTTGTAGTTATCACAAGCGAATAAGGTACCGGACGACGCACGAATTGTGATCAAAAATTAAGCAAATAGCACTTTCGCGGAAGTAAAATAAGAAAGTAATAAATACTAAGTAAATATGTAGCAAAATTGTAAACTTCTACGAACTCCGTAGTTGCTTGGAACAAAGCAAATTACCCAATACTGTCTTTCCGTCTTTAGTTAGATCATATCAAAACATGTGTCGACGATCAGGAATGGGACAGGTATATAAAAAGAAATAGAACGGACATTCAAGACCAGACCACCGCGTAAACAGAATCGCCTGGCAAGCGGAGTGTTCAACGGCAAGTGCTGCAGGCATGCAAATGACGAATGACGACGGATCTCGAAAGACAGAGATGTTGGTCTATTTATTATTGATGTTGGATCTCAGATCGCTAGTAAGGAATAGCGCTCAATAGAGGATCGGCACGGAGGGAAGCAAGAGGATTACATAGGTTCGACGAAGAACGGTGCTGGTCTTCAATCTCGTGCAAGCCCATTATGGTCAAGCCACACATCGAGATACGGCTATGTCTCGGTAATGAAATGTGCCGTGCTTTCTTATGTGGCTGTCTTCACATTTCCGCACCGTGCCCGCACCAAGTCCGCAGTGTGCGAGATAGTTCTTGTTTTAATTTTTGACGCGCACGCTGCGTTGTCTGATGGATTCTCGGCATATAGTAGAAATGGTGACTAGAGCGTAGCTAGTGGGGGCCAAATTTTCTGAATGAAAATATGGTTTGAATATTGACTAACAAATAATATAGGAAAACTATGAACCTTCCTCAAAACATTCACTTAACACTATCATTAACATCACAATATTTAAGCAAATAATCACTTTTCAACGTATCATGAAAAATAAATAAACAAGATAACGTATTCGGTTTTTCTGATTGAATAGAACAGATCAAAATGTTGACAATTTGAGAGGCATAGATAATATGTGCTATTGAGCCGGCAACATCGCATAAATAATAGTAGTACAAAATTATCCTTTGATCAAGAGTAACCTTGATATTTAATTCGTGAGAAAAGAAGCGTAATTGATGTCCTCGTCAATTAGTCGAATTTATTTGGGTATCATCTTAGACCTGATAATGAAATGGTTATGTAATGAACTATAGTTGATTTTCTTTAAACGATCGACTAGTCTGACCTATAAACACTTCACATACTTACATGACAAATCGAGTGTTGAAATCCTAAATTCTCAAATTTGGAAGTGTGATAGTTGGTATTTATTGAAAATCTTGAAAGTTTTGTTTTAGGTTTGAAAGCAGTTCTGATATTATATTTAGGAATGATATTAGGAAATTTTAGTGTTACTGGACCGTAATAACTTGAAGGTATGCATTTTTCAGATTTCTTTATTTTTCGATTGAGTATATATGCTGTTATGCGTCAGTGGACTACGTTTATTTTTAATTATTTCATCTATCATATTTGAATTAAATCATCTATGTATTTGGAAAGTAACGGTGTGTTAAATAAAACTAATTTGTCCACGACTGTACCATAAATCATTCATTATACGTGTGCTTCCTGAAGTACAATTATACCTATTAATCACTAGTGAATAATGGTTTATTATACACTGCATGACGTCACATTCAAAAGGTATGTCCAAACTTGAGACTATCATTCACATTGTTAGGATAGTATTGTTATTAGATTTTTAGGTTTTATGTACCTAAAATAACTATAAATTCAATGCCTTCATTTATTTTCAATAATTGTTCTGTTAATATTAATATAAATGAATAAATGCAAAATTATTTATTTCATTTTTATCACAGTGAAAGAAAGAAATGGAATCGATGTCAAGTGAAATAGTTGACGTTTACGTGAGTATGCAGTTTTCATTGAAGACAGAAAATGTTATGTCAACGCTTTTGATAACTATTTTTATTGTTGAAAATGCAGATTATTACTAATTTTTTCGAGGAAGTCGTGGACAAAGTATAGTATTCTAGTCGCACAAAATTACAATTTTTCACTCGGGTGAAACTTCACCCTCATGAAAAATAGCAATCATTTTGTGCTCGTTATAATATACCTACTAGGTATTATTCACATAATTTTCTTATTTTTATGTCCGAATTAACTTAAAGGTATGCATTTTTCAAATTTCCATCTTTTTCGATTGAGGATAGGTATAGGTATACTGTTATGTGCAAGTTTACTTCGTTTCTTTTAATCATCTCATCTATCATATTAGAATAAAATCACCTATGTATTTGAATAGTAACTTACTGAATAATTTACATAATTTTTCACTTTTATGTTGAAATCCTTGTCATAATAATAACATACTTCGAATCAATTTATTTCTGTGCTTTAAATAATAACTACTCAGTTGCACATACGTTATATTATGTATATAATTTTTTTACAGAATGTCAAGGTTTATCGCAGACATGATGACGAGTGAAATACGGTACTAGATACTGAAAATCCTAAACAAACATGAAATTTTTTGTTACGAGAGGAGTTAGATTGATAACATAAAATTCGCCAACATTGATTATTTACTAGTATCTCTCGAAATCTTAACTTCGAAAGTTTGAAGTATTCAGTTGCGGATACATTAATAAAATCAGTTCTACAAAATGGAAGATGATTTGAAAACTTCTGTTATAACTTGGGTCAAAGAAGTATTGAGTGATAAATTCAATAAAATCCACGTAGAATTTCCAGAAAATGATGCCAGCGGAGGATACGCCTCACAAATGGTGATGGTGAATGTGACAGGGGAAAGAAATGAAACTAAAGAGAATCTCAGTTTAATTGTGAAAAGAAGTTTCGACGACCTTTTGTCACGAGATAATTTGAATTATAATGTATTATATGATAACGAAATTAATATCTATTCCAAAATCGTTCCATATTTACGAAAATTTGCGATACAAAGAGGTTCCAAACCATTCGAAAACATACCACATAGTTATGGAACTATCCGTAGAGATAGCCGGTATGTTATCGTCATGGAAAATTTGAAAACGAAAGGTTACAAACTCAACGAAGTAGAGAAACCTCTCGATTTGCAACATACGAAATTGGCACTGGAGGCTTACGCTGAGTGGCATGCGCTCTGTTTCGCGCTGAGGGATCAAGAACCGAGTATATTCGATGAATTTTCAAAATGTAACAATTCCAAGAATTCAATTCAAACTAAATGTTTCGAATATTTTAGCGCGACGATAGAAAATGAACTTATTTTCTTAGAAGATATATACAGAACAAGAGGATTACATCTAGTTGCTAACAAGTTAGAGTTATTGAAGAAAAATTTTGGGAGTATGTTAATTGATTTCAAGACGAGTAAGGATGATGATTACGTGGTAATAACACACGGAGATTGCTGGAACAATAATTTTCTATTTCATTATGTGAGTTACTTCATCTTCTACCATTGTATAATGTCAAACTTCATGTCATTACATCAAATGAAATGCCAGAACCTACCGAACAAAATTCCGCTTCCGGTTTCAACGGAAGTGATATTAATTTTGTTATTTCAAATAGAACACCCTGTATTTTTTTTTGATTTTTAAATTTCGTATGCAATTTCGATTCTTTGTGGAATTTCTAAGCTGCTGGAGTTTGTCTTTCATTCACAAGTTGTTGATTTCCTTGAGAACAGTAATCTGATTTCTTCGTCGCAGCATGGATTTCGTAAAGGTAAGTCAACGGAAACTGCAGCTGTTGACATGTTTAATATAGTCTATAAAAAGCTGGATGAGGGTCTGATTGTTGTCGTGCTGTTTTTTGACCTGACTAAGGCTTTTGATCTTATGTGCCCAAGTGTTGCTCTGGGTAAGTTTTATAATCTTGGCTTGCGAGGTGTTTGCTATGATTGGTTGAAGTCTTACTTAGAGGGTAGAAATTTTAGAGTACGGGTGGGAGACTGTGTGTCTGGGGAATGCAAGACTACATTGGGTGTTCCTCAGGGGTCGATCCTAGGACCTTTGTTGTTTCATGTTTGTTCATGAACGACTTACCTCAACAATATTAAGGAGGGCGATGTTTTTGTGTATGCAGATGATACCTCAATAGTGATCTCGGGATCGACATCTGTGAAATCGAGATGAAAATTTGTTGAGTGTTGTGACAGATGGAGTCGTGGTGTCAGCGCAACAGATTAATTCTCAATGCGAGCAAAACGGTGCTATTACAGTTGCATAATGGTTAGGATATCACGTGATAACCAGTTGAATGGTGTTTGACGATGAGACCAGATATTTTGGGTTGTTTTCTTAAACTCAGAATTGAGGTGGGAGACTCACACGAAATCATGTTGCAAAAGACTGAGTAGCGGATATTTTGCTCTTCTTCAGCTGAGGTCCAGTATGGCACTTACAGATTCTTGTAGGTGTGTATCATGCTATGGTACACACGCACCTCACTTTCCACACATTATATTATGGGGTATATCAACTGGTTGGAGGAGGGTATTCATTGCACAGAGAGAGTTATTCGGCTATTGTTGGCCTACATCCTACTGAGTCGTGTAGGAGGTATTTCGTTGGCCATGGTATACTCACTCTGCCCTCGATATTCGTCCTCAAAGCAGCAATGTATGCTAGACAGAATTTTGCCTCTTTTGCGAGACTGGGTGCTTCATATAATACAAGAAATGATTCGAAACTACTTTTTCCTAAGCATAAGAGTGCGTTGTATGAAAAGAGTCCCAGATATGTGTCTGTTACTGTTTATAATAAATTGCCATCATTTATTACTAGCATAAGTAGTACTGTAAAGTTCAAAAAAGAGCTGAAGCGTTTTCTGCTAGGTCGTGCATTTTATTCATTTGAAGAGTTTTGTTCCACATAGTTTTGTGCTGGTATTTGTAACTTATGTTGTGGATATGTTAGTATGTTTTTAATTATATGTGTTTTCTAAAATTCTATTTATACATTATTATGACGTGTACATGCTTGTTTTAGCCAACGTACGAATAAAATTTATTTATTTATTTATTTATTAATTCCTAATAAAATTGCCATACCAGTTCCAATAGCTAAACTGGAGTGTTTTCGAGTTATTTTTTTTTTGTAAAATTTTAACAGTTACGCCTTCAACAAAAATAGCCTATAACTTCTTTGTTATCAGGTCTATTGGTGTGCAGTTTAAATTTTTGAAATCTTGAAACATTGCTTCGAAAATTTCTTTTCAAACCTTGCCTTACCTTTAACTAATTATTTGAAAGAAACTAGGATGAATTTGGCAAACTTCAAACGTTGATAACTTTCTTATTTTTGATGGAATGCTATCAACGTTTCAGCATAATTAAATTTGATATTAAATTACTTTTTGATTAAATTTGAATTTACTACGTTAGTTCTTAACACAATCTGCCCGATGATGGTCTAGTGACCGAAATTGCAATCGCAGTGTTATGTTTTTCAAAATATTTTGTGATAATGAACGTAGTAAATTCAAATTTAGTTTTGTTCATCATGTTAAATTATCACGTAGTCACGGCGGATTCCATCAACTTTTTGATTGGTATAATCATTCCCTATATCTAAAGTTGATAATGACAAAGATGTTTCACAATTTTTTAATAATTTAGGCAACAACACACCTACTACTAAAAAACGTGACACTATACACAATTTCTGTTTCTGGTATCCATGGATACGTCAAAATAACTCGATTGTTGATTCCTCAGATTTGTTGATACCTAAATTATTACAAAATTGTGAAATATCTTTGTTATTATTAACTTTAGGTATAGGAATTGGTTATACTAATCGAAAAGTAATTCAACTAAGCAAATTTAACTATGCTAAAACATACATACCATTCAATTAAAAATGAGAAAGTTATTATGGTTTCAAATTTGCCAAATTCATTCTAGTTTTTGTCAAGTGATTGCTTAGAAATATGGTAAAGTTTGACACAAATCCTTTATCAATTTTGAATTGTTTATAAAGTTGTGAATAAAATTTTTAAAGAGATTTTCGCATCGACTATTAATATAATTTATGATGACGTTTTAAAATTCTTTGAAAAATTGTTATTTTTTTTTATGAAACCTATTGTCAAGAAGAGTATTATTTCAATGTTGTTATATTAGATAGTATAATTCAATTGCTTCCATCAGTGAGAATTATAGAATTAATTCATTTGTTTGCCCTCAAAAAATTTCGAAATCTCATATATGAATATTGGGATAAAATCTATACATACTGATGAAATAAATTAGTTTCTCAACTGAATTACCTGAGTTATATCTAGATTTTATCTCCCTGTACTTATGCATTTATCAACCAAAGACATTACAAAAATTAATTTTAGCTGATAGTGCTCATTTCTTCGCAACTATTATCATTTTTCAAATTGATTAGGAGAATATACTTTCTCTTGAAAATATTTTTATTTGTTATAATTTCTTTTCGATTCTTTTCTTACGATGTTTTTTATTATTCAGAATGAGGAAACAGCAGATCCAGATAAAGTTACCATTATAGACTGGCAAGTAGCAGTTGTAAGCTCTCCCATGCTTGATATCGCTCATTTTCTCTTTTACTGCTGTTCCAGAGTGGAATTAGATCATTTAGATGCACTTCTAAAGATGTATTACAACTGCGTATCGAAAAAATTAAAGGAATTAGGAAGTGATCCTGAAAAATGTTTTCCATGGAACATTTGTCTGAAATCTTTCAATAAATACGCCCCATTTGGAATTGCAGCATTACCAATGGTTGGAAAATTGAGAGGCCAGGTGGAAATTGCTGAAACCTACAACATTGCAAACGTAGAAAGAGATGGAAATTTCAACAGCATATTCAATGGAAAACTCAAAGATCCTGAAGAATACTTTAACAGTATTAATAATGTATTGGAATTTTGTATTGAACGTAGCTTTATATAGATATTTATGTACATATGTTTATTAAAAAATTTCAAATTTATGAGAAAATAAATTGGGGTACTTTTCCGTTGACCTATTGTTTAAAAAAAAAAAGATATCTTTCAATTCGCAAAATTTCTCTTTGTATAATAATTTCAAAGCAAATGAGAAGCTGTGAAATTTTTCGTATGTTTCACATATGATTTTAGTATGCTCATGATCTAACAGTTCTCTCATGTTGGTCATTTCAAATTTAGAGATTTTTAATTCTTAGAATAAAAGATATACCTACTTCGTGTATTGCCGATGAAGTGAAATAGAGCCACGGAGAGAAATAGAGCCACGGAAAGATTAGAAAAATTAGCTTCGATTTGTGAATTTAGAATTTTGTATTATTCCAAACTGAGCATCTTTTAATTACATAAGCAGCCAAGAAGATTTTCATTTGCTAAATGTTAGCTCGTTTCATCAATGATGAAAAATATTTATCTACGGTAATACTTTAACTCTCACATAATCATTGCCACACTTAGTGTACCTTCAAATAATTTATGGGTTACCATTGTTATAATATAAGTCAGTAGTAAAATTTTTGTTGAGATTTCATATTTGATTTGGAATTAACTGAATCTAAATAAATAATTCTGAATCCCGAATCATATTATAGAAATGTATCGAAAATTATATTGAAATAAACAAACTTGAAGGAAAAATTGAAACGACTCAAAAAAAAGGAAAACTGCATATTCAAACAATGGTCAGTAAAAACAATTCACACGTTTATTAGTGCAGTCATTGAAGCTTTTTAGCACAGAAATTTTTTACTATGAACCGATTTACATGAAATTTTGGAATTAGGCTTACCTTACCCTTAACTTCAAAAATGATATTGACCCGAACTCCGCTTTCACCCTGGGGGTGGTTGCCATCCCTTTTCTGTGGTGGAATTTTTTTTCTAAATAACCTCGGATATCGAGGTTCCATAAAGTTCCATAAAGTTTTTTCAGAAACCCAATACTTTTCAAGTTATTGGCAATTGAAAATTCGAAATTTTTCCATGATTTTCAACGGTTTTTTGCAGATATCTCCAAAACAATGCATTTTAACGATAATATTATAATGAACAAAATTCTGGCAGGTAAAAAAATGAACAAACTTGTTTTTTAAGAGTGTTCTAAGTGCAATATTAAGCGAGATATTGAAGATCAAAGCCGTTTTTTATTTTGTGTGTAATTTAATCGATGTATGCAATGCCATCTAGCGGAGAGCGAATAAGTTTTATGCATTCTAATGAAAAAGGATTTTATAGTGCTTGAAATAAGCTTTAAAATGAGCACTGTTGAAAGTCTTGCACGTAAAATGAGTGAGCTGTAATGAAAAAAAGAGAAACATCTAATGGTTTTTTTTTAAATCAATGGGTTTTATAAGTCCATTTCCACCAAAATTAAAATTAATCGTATTCCGTCTAGAATTAACTTTAATATAAAGAGTTTGATGAATTTTAGCAGTTTGGCGACTTTGGAACACATATATTTCGAAAAAATCAATATTTTAAGAAAAAAAATATTCGAGTTTTCTTTCTGTTTTTTCCTGTCACACGAAAATTGACGGAGATATGATTGTTTAAAGAGCGCGCGGTAGCGCAATCACAGTCTCTCTCGAGCCTTTTGGCCCTTCACCGTTTCAAAATGAAAGGTTTTCTGCTACATATTGTAATAAAAAAAATTGTAGCTCTTTTAATTACCTTTGAAATGGTTCTTCATAAGTTGTGATAACTTCAAAATTGAAGGAGTTATGGCCCAAAAACTAATAGTATTTTTTTCTACTTAGTAAACTAAACATTAGTAAACTGAAAATTCTGAATTTTCAATTGCCAATAACTTGAAAAGTATTGGGTTTCTAAAAAACTTTATGAAAAATTTTTTGCGTAAAATTAGGTCTTCTATAGATATCCGAGGTTATTTAAAAAAAAAAATTCCACCACCGAAAATGGGTGGCAACCACCCCCAGGGTGCAAACGGAGTTCGGGTCGGTATCATTTTAGAAGTTAAGGGTAAGATAAGCCTAAATCTAAAATTTCATGTAACCTATTTTTTCTTCAAGCGTATAATAATATCTATATTATTTTCGACAACACAGATCGTAGAAATAACCTATTTTCTTACTAGTAAAATAATGAACGCTCATTATTGTACTAGTAATAAAATATTGAGAAATGATAGCAACGTCTTATTATGGCCGTTGTAACCAAGTAGGTAGGAACTGTCATGCAGGTAGGAACTGTCACTTAATTTTTATTTAATTTGATGTTTGTCAGTATTGAAAAGTGTGAGATATAAACAATGTATTCAATTTTCTCAATTTACGCTTGAAGCAAAAATAGTATATGTCACTCGGAGCAGAAGACCCTTTATATGTTTCGCCCAGTTTGCACTGCCTCGGCTAACGCCTCGGCAGTGCAAGAATCTGGGTTCAACAATAATGATAGCCTTCTACTTCTAGTAACATAATGTACTATTACGCTTCAATGACTGCACTATATTACATTATACGCAGGACGTGCGTCATGCGTATTATCTAATAAAAAGTTAAAGTGAATTGTTTTTATTAAACATTGCTTCGATATGTTTATTAATTTATATCAAGTATCTCCCTCATCAATCCAAAATGAGAAAAAGGCACTGTTAGTAGGCACTCATAAGTGTGAAATAACTGAATGACATTCATATTATTATATGTTCTACTTACTGAACTGTTCGAAGTCAGTGTCGAGTGAGAATTATATTTCATTATTAACTCACATCACCAAATATAAAATGGTCATTTAATGAACTCAATGAATTAATGTTTATGTTCTTTGAATCTTGTTTTGTATTATGGACTAGCCTGACCTATGAACACTTCTTTCAATATAGGATAAATCGACTGTTGAAATCCTGAATTTTCAAATTTGGAAGTGAGATATTTGGCATTGAATGAAGATCCTGAGAGTTTTGTTTTAGCAAATTTTAGTGTAAGTGGACCGAAATGAATTGAAGGTATGTTTTTTCAGATTTCTCTCATCGTCGATTGAGGATATATATGCTTGTTAAATAATACGGATTTATTCACATTATTTCCTTACTGTAATGCCTGGTCCTGGCATGAAATACTTAGGTCAGTAATAATAATAGGGGTTTAATAAAATTATGTAATAATCCGTAACGACGAAAATTTATATATATATACATAATCTAACTCAAACTTAATGTAGAAAAATTCATTACTGTAATAACTAATAATAAAAAATTAATGTCTCTTCTTAAAAAAAATAATGTCTCTTTTCTCTTCATTTTAAAAACAATGTCAACTTCACTCTATATTTACACATATTTATACGTCCATATCTCTGCCATTTACACAAGGGTAGATCCTACCTTAACCTTCTGCAACATCGCGGTTAGTGACTTCCATTCTACCTGCGTTCACAGCCGGTATACCCATTCCTACGGTCTTCGTGATGGCCTGGGTCGTCATCTCCGGAACTACTGCGAAGCAACCAGCTTTTCTATGGGCGATGATCATTTCTTCTTCTTCCCATATTTGTTCACTAACTGTCACTTTCTTCAATTACAACAATAAGAAAACTGGCAGGATCGCCATGTAATGCCTGGTCCTGGGTGTTAAATGAAACACAGGTTCATACTATACTTTTAGTATTTATTGGTATAGTATTATAGAATATAGGCTTAGCGCTGAGCGCTCGGGCAGCGTGACGAGTCTATATCTCAGTCTTACTTCTTACTTTCTATCTCTCCCCCGATCTTCCATCTGGTCTTATATGTATGTTTATACAATAAACTGCTGATGTGCGACCTTGGCCAAGCACGTACGGTTTACAACAATATATCTATAACTAAACATTCTTGTTTACTATGAAGTAACGAATCGAGACACTGACCTACTTCCAGTTCATTACTTTCATGTTGAAATCCTTGTCATAATTTTTTTTACTCAATACCATTTATTTTATTACATTTTACATTTCTCTAATATCCAACATTTCAAAATTTTAAAAACAATGAAATAAATAAAACAAACAACAGAAAGAAAAAAATAATTTTTTTGACCAAAATCATTTATAATATTTTATTGTTCTTTTGTATATTATTTGTTGATTTTACCTTAGATACGGTTGCTATAAATACACTCATTTTGCCCTAGGGCGTTATGAGTGGCTTAAGGGATCATAACGCCCGCTAATTGTACGAGTAGAAATGAAGCAATGATTAAATACTTCATAATCCTTGTCGTATACGACTCTGGATTTCTTCGGCAATGAATTATTCGCAGCTTTGGCTGCATTTTTTATGATATTCTTGGGTAATTTCATTTTCATTTCCATTATTTCTATAAGACTACACAAAGAAAGCAGCAATGACATTCACTAAACATGATAACAAAAATATTCACAAACATCAAAATATCAATAAATAACATGCCTACTATGAGAAGGAAAATGGAAAGTATAGGAGCAATGAACCGATTTTAATATCTATTTTTCATTATAATAAAATAATTTTTTCGTGAAAAATAAAATCTTGTATGCACCACGTGCGTTACTAGATCCTAACGCCCATCGGGCAACATTCATCGCTCGTGCCAAAGGCCCACGGGCCGAATGTTACCCTCCGGGCGTTAGGATTCATATAACGCACTTGGTACATAAATAACTATTCTGTGCTACAATAGTTATTTAATAAACTAGTTTATTAATGAGAGCGATTAATGGTTTGAGTTAATAATTCGAGACCATTAATCGCTACATTAATAAACGAGTTTATTACAAGATTTTTCCGTCGACCTCATCATGAATTGAGTATAAATTCTTGATTTAAATAAATTTTTATTTTGCATAACAGAAACATTTGACACAATATAAATTTCTATGTTCATTTCCATATATTTATATTTATGCTACCGATGGAACAATTTGAGAAATTCATAGATGGAATATTAAACATATGACATTCTGAATAGTTCACATTACCTACAATATCCGATAAGGAATATGTGGAACTGGTGGTAGCCGAAGTGTTAATTACTTTCGAACGATTATTGCATAAAATTTTTTCCGCAGTTTCTACTTTATTTTGTATACTTAGAGTTAAAGTTTTCGATTTGAACTATGAATTCCCCTTCTCTGTGGAGTAACAGTACAGACACAGAATAATTCAACTATTCCGTGCTGAATAATTCTGTGTTTGGTTGCCCATGACAATCATCATTGAAATAGGAGAGATTGTATATTACAATGGGTCATTAATGATCAATTTCGTGTACGTTAAAGTAAGCTTTTATTTAGAGGTCGACGGAAAATAATAATTAGTTGCACTTATAGATGATTTGTTTACAGAATGTCAAGGATCATCACATAAATTACGTCCAGTGAAATACGGGACTAAATACTGCAAATACAAAACAAACATGAAATCATTTGCTACTATCCCAGAGGAATTAAATTGAAAATGTTAAATTCATCAATACTTTATTCGAAAGTTTGAAGTATTAAGTTGCAGATACAATAATAAAATCAGTTGTACAAAATGGGAGATGATTTGAAAACTTCTGTTATAACTTGGGTCGAAGAAGTATTGATTGATAGATTCAATAAAATCCACGTTGAATTTCCAGAATATGACGCCAGCGGAGGTTACGGATCGGAAATGGTCATGGTGAATGTGACATTGGAAAGAAATGAAACCAAAGAATATCTCAGTTTAATTGTGAAAAGAAGTTTTGATGGGCATTTGTTACAAGATAAATTGAATTTCAATGTGTTATACGATAACGAAATTAATATCTATTCCAAAATCGTTCCATATTTACGGAAATTTGCCATACAAAGAGGTTCCAAACCATTCGAGAACATAACAAATTGTTATGGAACTATCCGTAGAGATAGTCGGTATGTTATCGTTATGGAAAATTTGAAAACGAAAGGTTACAAACTCAACGAAGTAGAAAAACCTCTCGATTTACAACATACGAAATTGGTGCTGGAGGCTTACGCTGAGTGGCATGCGCTCTGTTTCGCGCTGGGGGATCAAGAACCCAGTATATTCGATGATATTTCAAAATGTAACAGTTCCAAGAATATGATTCAAACTAAAGGTTTTCAATATTTAATAGCGACGATAGAAAATGAACTCATATTCCTAGAAGATATATACAGAACACGAGGATTACATCTAGTTGCTAATAAGTTAGAGTTATTGAAGAAAAATTTTGGGAGTATGTTCACTGATTTCAAGTCGAGTAAGGATGATGATTACGTGGTAATAACACACGGAGATTGCTGGAACAATAATTTTCTATTTCACTATGTAAGTTACTTCATCTACTATCATTATGTAATGTCAAACTTTATGTCAAGGCGGCCTCGGTAGCCCAGCGGTAAGGTCTATCGCTTGTAAACCGATAGATAGATAGATAGATAATTTATTAGTGCTTGTCACAATTTAACTTTACATTGTGTTGCACACGTCATACAAATTTTCCCAGTTGGGATTAACATAAATACAGATAGAATCATAACAATAATATATCAACAAATTTTCATAAAAACTACTACTGACTAGTTTTTTAAGCAATTAACTAACAAGAAAAATATATAAAAACTTTTTGTTACTTTAAAACAATAAACAAATTACAGACAAGTCAAAAATTCAAATCATCGGTCAGGAATTCACGCACTCCGTAGAAGGCGTTTCGTTGAAGACAGGAGACCACAGCTTTTTTGAATCCTTTCAAATTTAGAATCTTTACTTCCTTAGGAAGTTTATTGAAAAGTTTATGTGATATAAAATTCGGGCCGTTTTTCGACTTCTCAAGTCTCATATACCTCGATTTTATGTAATTTTTTTTTCTTGTGTTATAGCTATGGGTATCGCCATTTTTAGGTAATTTGTCAACGTTACAATACGCGTATAATAGACACTCATATATATATATATATATAATCTCTTGATAATTATTAGCAATAACAGGCTTGTTGAATCTTAAAAAACTTGATTTTATTAAAATCAAGTTTTTTAAGATTCAACAAGCCTGTTATTGCTAATAATTATCAAGAGATTAGAAATAGTTCACAGGCAACAACAATTCGAATAAATATATATATATATATATATGGATGGAAATGTGAGTATCCTAAGTTTCTTAAATGCCTCTATACAGTTGTCTCTGTAGTTCAATCCTGAAACTACCCTCACCGCCCTCCTCTGCAATCGGAAGATTCTTTCTCTACCCGAACAAAATTCGAGAACTCTCATTGCCTGCGTTGTTCTCATTGTTACAATCAGAGATATTTTGGTTAACATCATCTGTCAAATTGTTGTCAACGTCACCGCCACCGGCTTCCGCTTCACGCAGAACTATTTCCACTCCCTGAGTCGATATATTAGGACTACAATTGGAACCGTCTAGAGACAAAGACGGGTGAACGCTTTCCTTATTCTTTTTAGAAATCTTACTAGTGAGAGGCTCCCCCGCCTATTAAATAGATCCGTGAAAACTATAGATCGATGAAAATATAGTTTCCCGAACCACGATGAGTGCAAAGCCTGTCCCTGCCTCTGTCGAACGGTACGCGACGCGTCAAGTGCTGAGCCCGTCCCTGCCTCTGTCGAACAGGCGCGCCATCTGCTCACGGTCAATCGTAGTTTGTGCGGAATCGGTAGAATCGGTAGAATACTACTATACTTCGAAACTTCTCGTTAGAATTCGACCCGTCCAACTGTCGGCTCGAAAGGCGGTCACGTGAATTGAAGTCCATGTGAAGCTAAAATAGTTCTTAAGTGTCGGGAATGCAGCCGTTTTCGCGAATTTCGGAGAAACGTCAAACTTTAAACGTTCGATATCGAAAATCGGCGTCTCGGATCGAGGCGAGACGTAGCCTAAGCACTACGGAAAGGACGTGGGCAATCGACGGGGCCCTTCGGGCCCTGCGATTCGGGGCCGATCTCTTTATCTCGGCTTTATAAGTTTGCCATAATGCGGCCTTCGGCCGCCTGCATTTTGGGAAGTCCAAAATGGCAAACCAATTATTTATTTAGTATTATATACTAGTGAGAGGCTCCCCCGCCTATTGAATAGATCCGTGAAAACTATAGATCGATGAAAATATAGTTTCCCGGACCACGATGAGTGCAAAGCCTGTCCCTGCCTCTGTCGAACGGTAAGCGACGCGTCAAGTGCTGAGCCCGTCCCTGCCTCTGTCAAACGGGCGCGCCATCTGCTCACGGCCAATCGTAGTTTGTGCGGAATCGGTAGAATACTACTATACTTCGAAACTTCTCGATAGAATTCGACCCGTCCAACTGTCGGCTCGAAAGGCGGTCACGTGAATTGAAGTCCATGTGAAGCGAAAATAGTTCTTAAGGGTCGGGAATGCAGCCGTTTTCGCGAATTTCGTAGAAACGTCAAACTTTAAACGTTCGATATCGAAAATCGGCGTCTCGGATCGAGGCGAGACGTAGCCTAAGCACTACGGAAAGGACGTGGGCGATCGACGGGGCCCTTCGGGCCCCGCGATTCGGGGCCGATCTCTTTATCTCGGCTTTATAAGTTTGCCATAATGCGGCCTTCGGCCGCTTGCATTTTGGGAAGTCCAAAATGGCAAACCAATTATTTATTTAGTATTATATACTAGTGAGCGGCCCGATTCGAGAAAATATAAATCACCGAACCCCGATGGGTGTCACGCCACTGTCCGCCGCATAGCTGTCACATACCTAGCCGTCGTAGGGAGTCAGCTGATTCCGTACGCGGGAACTCGTTACTACGACGCGATTGGGCCTCGTGCGCCCGGTAACTTTCGAAACGAATGAAAGCCCTCCAATTACTCGTTCGAAAGCCGGTCACGTGAATTCGAGTCCATGTGAAGCGAAAATAGTTCTTAAGCGTCCGGAATACAGCCGTTTTCGCGAGTTTCGGAGAAACGTCAAACTTTAAACGTTCGATATCGAAAATCGGCGTCTCGGATCGAGGCGAGACGTAGCCTAAGCACTACGGAAAGGACGTGGGCGATCGACGGGGCCCTTCGGGCCCCGCGATTCGGGGCCGATCTCTTTATCTCGGCTTTATAAGTTTGCCATAATGCGGCCTTCGGCCGCTTGCATTTTGGGAAGTCCAAAATGGCAAACCAATTATTTATTTAGTATTATATATTATTTAATGCATTCATATGAGTACCATATGTGTTATTCTCATTGTTATTATACTTCAGTGGCAAGTTTTTTTGGACCATTTTGTCGTTTATTATTTTCATACCTTCGCCTTTTCGGAGAGAAACTATTTCACTTTTCAACCATTTGATAATTTCTTCTTGATTAGAAATTATTGTACATTTGTCGAGAATTATTGTATCCCTGTCCGCCAAAGACTGAGTCAGATTTTTGTTTCTTTCTCCAAAATGATTACCTTATAAATTAAAGGCACATTATCAGAAACGATGTCATCATTAATAGTTTTCACACAACATAGGATATTCTCACTATTTTCATAGGTTTTGACATCATTTTTATCACAACACTTTCTGTGATACATTAACTTGCACATCGTACATTTCACAACATTCGTTAATGCCTTTTTATTGCAAAGAGAGCATATATTTCCAGGAGCTACACTCGCATGCTTATCACCAGTCGGCGCCATTACACATATATATAATGCATGTATCCTGATTACCGAGGATTGTGGGTTCGCGTCCCACCTTGCTCTCGGGTGTTGTGTATGTCCGGAATTT
This sequence comes from Cynegetis impunctata, assembly GCA_030704885.1. Classification (NCBI taxonomy): domain Eukaryota; kingdom Metazoa; phylum Arthropoda; class Insecta; order Coleoptera; family Coccinellidae; genus Cynegetis; species Cynegetis impunctata. The sequence goes on from JARQZK010004337.1 coordinate 69,322, forward strand.
AGTGGTTTTAAAATTAATCTGTTGAGTAATGAGTGAGTTAGATTCAAGCCCATTGGCCGTTTGGAATCGGAGTTAAACTATAGGTCCCTTGAGTTAAAAAAAAATATTTATGTCGTTACATCAAAGTAAATGCCAGAATCTACCGAACTGGTGTAGTATTGAAGTACTTAAGCGTACTATCATGGTAAAGTGATGAGTATAATGAACTTATTGAAACGAATAAAAATAATTTATTGAGTTTGACGTAATTTAGGAAAAACCAAAATTTTTGACGCCCTCTATCGGCTAAACGAGACAAGTTTGGTTTTTTTTTTAACTCGAGGGACCTACAGTTTAACGCCGGTTCCGAACGGCCAATGGGCTTGTAAACAATGTACATTACCCAACACTCAATCTCATAATTAGAACCACTAAATTCAGGACATACACAACGCCCAAGAGCAAGGTGGGACTCGAACCCACATCCTCGGTCAACAAACGGTACAAGGCGGTACTCGCTCACCGCTGGTCTACCGAGGCCCCCACAAGTTTGGTTATAACTGAGTCGGCTTAGATCGACCTATATATATATATTATATATATATATATATATATATATATATATATATATATATATATATATATATATATATATATATGCGCAAGATTATAATAACTTTCAAAATTCAAGTCAAATAGCTCCTAATTATATATCGGAAGAAATTACTAATTTCGATATAGAGAACAACGATGAAAATAAAATTGAGAAAAATACTGAATTCAATCATGAAAATTTTCAGATAAGTGCCTCAGAAATACCGTTAACTTACATTAACTAAATAATGCGGAAAAAGCTTTTCAGCTACAAGGACAACCACTTAATTTCAAATCGAAAATTAATTATTTTATTAGAACAAAAAATGAGATTCCAATTCATTCCAAAATCTATGAATATCCGGAAAAACATCGTGAAAAAATTGAACGGAAACAAAATCAAATAAATAACAATGAATTTAATTACGAGTTGAAATTCAAACCAAGTACGTGTAATGATACGGACTACTTGTTCCGATTAAAAATAGATGAAGATGAATCCTTATCTTCGAAGGACAACAATAAACGAAAGGAAGCACTTAAGATAAGCGATGATGCATCTATACGCCTATATATATATATATATATATAAGCGGGGGTCCTACAGCCTATCCCGCATCCCGCATTTCGTTCGCCACTTCTTTCTATCATTCCAGTCATCTTCCTCAATAGCTCTATGTCTCATAGTATTTGTAATTCCTTCCCTCCACTGTGTTGTTGGTCTTCCTCTCCTTCTTCTGCTTTGTGGTATGTACTCCAAAACTCTCTTCGGCCAACGTGTACCGTCCATCCTCATAACGTGCCCGTACCATGGTAACTGTCTCGTTTCCACTCGTTCTGCCGTTGTAAGAACCCGCCCAGCTTTCCTTCTTATCTCTTCGTTTCTAATATGTTGCAATCTGGAAACTCTACAAGATCTTCTCAAGAAGTCCATCTCTACTGTGTCTATGCTCCTTTTTTCTTTTCCTGGAAATTGCCAGCATTCACATCCATAAGTTAAAATAGGCTCTACAACTGTCATGTAGATTGTCATTTTCGTACGAAGTTTCATCCTGCCTGACCACAGTAAAGAGTTCAACAAGCGAACAGCCCTTTTACCTTCCTGTGTCCTATTTTTAATATCCTTTTTTGTTGTTCCATCTTCGGAGATGATACTCCCCAAATATTTGAAATCTCTGCACTTTTTAAGCCCATGCACTTGTAAATCCAGATCTTCCTCCCTCGTGTCTCCTATCCTCAAATATTCCGTCTTTCTCACATTCACACTCAACCCCCATCCTTCATACTCCTCTTTCAGCTTTCTGAACATGTAATCTATGTCGTTTTCGTCACCTGCTACAATTACCTGGTCATCGGCAAAGAGAAGAGTTGTCAGAATCTCATCCTGAACTTGTACCCCCATTCCGTATGTTTTCCTTTTCCAGTCTTTGATGGCTTCTTGAATATAAATTTTAAATAAGGTAGGTGATATGCTGTACCCATGTCATAGATCGACCTACTTTGAAAAAAAGTCAGGAGTCTGTTGTTAGATGTTGTAGGTACATGAATTTTCCGGACACACTGTATATACAGAGTTCGGCACGTTAAGCACCAATATTTGTTGGGAAATTGTTGAGGTCATTTGCAACCTTTTCTCTTTGGACCCTGGGAGAACAGTTCGAACAAAATTCATAACTAGAGAATAGTTATGATATCGAATAATTCTTAGTACTTCAACTTTTGTTCAAATAAACGATCATGAAATGAAATTATTTTCCGAACAATTTCCGCTTTCTTAAAGAATATCCGCAATTTGAAGAATAAATGTTTTTTTCTTATCACTAAGTAAACAAGTTTTTAAAGGAGAGTCAAGCTTTCATTTGTTGTTACTTCTTTCAATATTGAGTTTTCAAGTTGATTAATTTTCACAAAATCAATAATTTTGTGAAATAAAAATACTCGTATGTGCCTTTGGTACCAATATTTTTAACAAAAATTATTATTTGAACAAGCACACTTTACAGAATATCAATTTGAAAAAATTGGGCTTTTACAAGTATTAATAAAAAACTTATGAGGGTCTAAAGGTAGAATTCTGGGAAATTAGAGAAAAAAATCAAAAAATTATGTATCCTTAACCGTGAGTCTTACGACCCAGGAGAAAAGGTAGAAAATGATTCCAACAATACCCCAAAACATTTTGGTGCTTCATGTGCCGAACACCCTGTATATATATATATATATATATATATATATATATATATATATATATATATATATATACAGTGTGTCGTATTTAAGATGAAGACACCCCCATATTTCAGTTATTCAAAGGAATATAGATTTGAATTTTTGAATTTTCTCATAGTTATAAACGGTGATGGAACATATTTTTCAAGATACTTAACTGAATTCTGAATTTCAAACTCGGCCTACTACGAATTGATAAATAGGGCCGTTTCTCAATATTTTGCTTCGCGTTAGAGATATCGAAAAAAGTTATACGAAAAAGTTGTTGAGAAAATTTTTTTAGGCTCATATACCAATTTTCATGACAAAATTCGCATTTTAAATTTTTTAATATCAAGGTATTTCAAAATTATTACGAGTTTTCTTTTTTTAATTTTATACTTAGTGTGGGGTGGAAAATAATAAAATTGACAGAAGTTTCAAATACTAGTTAGCTTGAAGTATTGCGTTAAATTAAATTTAGTGAATTAGTGATCAGAGAATCAAAATGCCTTTAACTTTACGTGAAAAAATCGAAATAATTCGGTTGTTTGGTGATAATTCTCGTAGCAGCAGACAAGTTGCTGCAGAGTTTAACTTGAGACACCCCGAACGTGCTTTTGTTACTCATGGAAAAGCAGCCGCTGTTAATGCTCTTTTCAATGAAATTGGCAGTGTTGTTAAAATGTATCAGAATGGTCAACCTCGTCGAATACACCCGCATCTTGAGGATAACGATATATTGGCGGCAAATCGAGCAAATCCATGCATGAGCCTCCGAGATTTATCATCTCAACTTAATATTCGCAAGGATAAAATTAGAAGATGCTTCATACGTCACAAAATTAAGCCGTATAAACCTAAGTTCTTGCATTCATTTAAAGAAGGCGATAATAATAAAAGATTAGACTATTGTTATTGGGCTCAAGGTATTTTTTTTAAACGACAGACATTTTTTGAAAAAGATTATGTTTAGTGATGAGGCTACATTCACCACTAATGGGGTTGTCTCGTCTCAAAACTGCAGATACTGGGCCACAGAAAATCCTCACTGGGTTATAAATTGTAAAGACCAATATTCCCAGAAGGTCAATGTTTGGTGTGGTATTTTAGGAGACCAAATAATTGGTCCTTTTTTCTTTAATCAGTCACTAGATGCTGAGCGTTTCGTTGATTTTCTTGATGGACAATTTTGGGAGACAATTGAAAATCTTCCTCTTAATATGTATTTGCAACTCGATGGCGCATCTATTCATAACTCAAGAATTGTTCGTGAGTGGTTGAACAAAAATTTTCCTATGCGCTGGATAGGAAGAAATAGTCCGTTAGAACTGTGGCCTCCGAGGTCTCCCGATATAACACCCCTCGATTTTTATTTTTGGGGCATGTTGAAAAACAAGGTTATAAAACAAGACCCAGAAATCGAGAAGAACTTTGTGAGAAAATAAGACAAGCATGTCAAGAAAACAGCATCCCTGAACTTAGACGAGTAGCTAGACAGAATAGAAAAAGAATTGAAAAATGTATTCGAATAGACGGAGATCTAGTTGAGAGAGACCTCATCTAATTACTGTTAATTAATTATTTTGTATCAGAAAAATTATTGTTTTATAAATCTTTTTTAAATTTATCAGTTATAAGAATAAAATAATTATTATAAAATGAAATTCTCATTCCTTTGTGTTAATTATTTTACTGAAATATTTGAATACATAACACTATTAAATTATCGAGTAGTCAAGTTCTTAGTTTCCATAGTGTACTAGTTATAAAATTGAGAAATAAACTTAATAATTTTGAATTATAACCAAAATATTGAAAAAATTCAAAATGCGAATTTAGTCATGAAAATTGGTGTATGTGCCTAAAAAATTTTTCTGAACAACTTTATCTTATAACTTTTTTCCATATCTCTAACGCGAAACAAAATATTGAGAATCGGCCCTATTTGTCAATTCGTAGTAGGCCGAGTTTGAATTTCAGAAGTATCTTAAAAAATATGACCCATCACTGTTTATGACTGTACGAAAATTCAAATCTGAGTTTCTTCAAATAACCATAATATGAGGGTGTCTTCGTCTTAAATGCGACACACTGTATATATTACTTTATTTTTAATTAAAAAGCGATTAGCGATCTTTCTGATTTCAAAATCATAAAAACATATGATTCTGACAGTTGATTTATATTTCTCAGATGGACAGTTTGAAATAGGATAGATTTGGAATATTTTTAGCAAGAAAAATAGCGGTTTGGATGCATTTCGGAAATGTTGATCCTTTCAGAATTGCTTAGTCAAGAGCTCTAAAAATCTTCAAGATCAAATAAACAAAAATTTTTAAAAAAAATATTTGCGTAATTGTCTTTAACATTATTATTTTAATGTAGTAGATTAAATAGTATAATAGTTCACTTGTTTCAATCAGTGAGAATTATAGAATTAATTCATCTGTTCGCACTCAAAAATTTCAAATTCTTCTATATGAATATTGGAATTAAATCGATAAAATTCATACATATTAATGAAAGATATCAGTTATTCAAATATATCGAATTATAGCTAGATTTTATTGATTTTAAGTTCCTGTATTTAAAAATTAATCAATCAAGGACCTTACAAAAATCAATCTCGGCTGATAGTGCTTCTTACTTTGCAACTATTGTCGTTTTTCAAATTGATTAAGAGATTATTCTTTCTTTTGAAAACATTTTTATTTGTTATATGAGCATAAACTAATTTTTTTCATTTGCTTTCTGACAAAGATTTTAATTTTTCAGGATGAGGCAAAAGCAGATCCAGATAAAGTTATCATTATAGATTGGCAGGAAGCAGTTGTAAGCTCTCCCATGCTTGATATCGTTCATTTTCTCTTTTACTGCTGTTCCAGAGTGGAATTAGAACATTTAGATACACTTCTGAAGATGTATTACAACTGCGTATCGAAAAAATTAAAGGAATTAGGAAGTGATCCTGAAAAATGTTTTCCATGGAACATTTGTCTGAAAGCTTTCAATAAATACGCTCTATTTGGAATTGCAGCATTACCAATGGTTGGAAAATTGAGGGGCAAGGTGGAAATTGCTGAAACCTACAACATTGCAAACGTAGAAAGAGATGGAAATTTCAACAGCATATTCAATGGAAAACTCAAAGACCCTGAAGAATACTTTAACAATATTAATGATGTATTGGAATTTTGTATTGAACGTAACTTTATATAGATGTTTATGTATATGTTGCACATGTTTCAAATTGTATGAAATAATAAATATAATACTTTGCCGCTGTAACAATATTATACCTACCTACTTATTAACAACCTTTTTAGAACAGTGGTTTGAGGTTTTTGTCTCTTTTCTTTATTTTCTGTAGGGTTTACTCTTCTTCATCCATATTTCAGTGAAAACTGCATTAATTCGAGTTGTTTATTCAACTTAATTTTGACTTTCATTTTTTTTTTCAGTAATTTCTATTATGAATAACTTATAGTCAGAAAACCTGAAAAAGACGATTTTATAGCAAGCTAACTAAAAAGTAGACCACAATTTATTCTGTTGTAAAAAAATTGAGATGCTTTCTAGGTACTATATTTTCAAGATAACACTACTTTTATAATTATCAATGAAATATCTTCAACATCTGGATATTAGCTTTTTGAATTGAATAAATTATTTTGTAATTTTTGGTTTGGTTTACCTACCATTTAAGCCTGTTTTTTTCAAATTTTGTGAATTATATTTTATTTTCTAATTTTTTAGTATCACAATGTAATGAAAATTAAAAGTGATCAGGATTTTTAGTATATGATATGTGTGACAGTGGACACAATATTATCTTTTTTTCTATCTTGTAAATCCTGGTCTGAAGATTACGACACAATGGTGAAATTGTTGATTTTCATGTTTCTTTAAATTTCTTGCGGCTGTGGCCGTCTTTAGTTAGCAATGACGTGCTATGTAAAAAACAGGTTCTTAATTATTTGATTTGAATATTTCTCTTTTGTATGATTTCCTTTATAATCTAATATTAGCAGACCTGATTGCTGATATAAGACTAAATATCACGTATAGTCTAGTCAACAAGTGCTTTTTTGTCCAATTGTTTTCAGCAGTCTCAAGAAAACACGAACAAGGTGTCATTGGATTCGGAATAGAATGTAGATATTTTTGAAAAAAATAAAATTCTGCTCGCGAAAATTGTAAAAGTTATAATTAATTGACTGAAAGAAAAAAGGGGTTTAGTTTCTTGCAAATATCTCAAAAACCATATGAGACGTTTGATATATAAAAGAAGATTCGAAAAAAGAAGAAAGTTTCCTGAGAGAAAGTTTCAACTGCCGGAACTGTAGGATCAATAATTATAATTTTCTCAGTGGGGTGCAAATACGGCCGAAAACGGCTAATCTGGATGCGCAAAGCAAGCCCATTTAGGACAAATTAACAATTATTTAAACATATTGAATACGAAAATTAAGAATTAAAAAAATTCTGGCAATAAGTGGATAGTTGAATGAACAATAATTCAGTGGCAAAAAAATTTTATCGCGAATTTTCAATTAGTTATACAATAGTAAATTAATAATTTTTTGCTGCTCGAACAAGCACATTGCAAATGTGATAACTGTGGAACTGTGAATCTGAGATTTTTTTTCTTTCTTGGAGCTAGTTTCGAAAGGCTTCTGAATAGATCACCGAAAAATTAAATTTTTCAGGGTTGTATTAATAATTTACGTAGTTGCAAAATGAAAAAAATTTATTAATCATAAAATTTATTCTAAAATATTTTCTTCATCAATTTGACTATTCTAAGGTGTAATATATACTCTTCAATTTTTGGTAAGGTAAATAAATTTTTGTATTGGTGTTTAATTTTTTCAAGAAGATATTATACTTTCAATTCACTATGTTGAAATGAGTTACAAATTCTTTCATTGCAAAACATTTGATCAGTTGATATTATCCTATTCAAGGTGTAATATATTATACTCATCAATATTATTTAATTAATTAATTTAATTTACAATTATTGTAAATTAAATTTTGTAAAAGAGTTTAATTTGTTGGAAAAATTATACTTCACATAACCTCAATTTAATATTTTAAAATGAGTTTAATACAAATTATTTCATTACAAAATATTTGGATTTTGAAATTTCATGGGAATTCATTCTAAGATATTTCCTTTATCAATTTCGTCGACGTGATCGAATAAATCTTTTATATGTTCATAAAGGTAATCTCTATCACAGTCAGCGTCAACCAGCGCATCAATATATGATTCACCATTTTCTGATATAAAATTCAAAGGATCTACTCCTTGACCTTCACCAAAGCTCCTTAATTTCCATACGAGCCCAGCTAAGATTATGCCAAAATGATAGTATTTCTTCCACTGTCTCTTCATTTCTTCAAATGGGTACACTGAATTCGCGTCCAAATTGAACTGAGAAAGCATCTTCGATAAACTTTCGTGGTATATTTTCAAGTATGTCTCCAAATTGGACAATATTTCTTTGGATACTCCTGAATACAAGGTGTATGAGAGATCGTAAACGGGTGGTCCTACACTACATGCTTGCCAGTCGATTAATTTAATTTCTTCTACTTCTTTGTGGTCAGTGTTATTCTGAAATTCAAATATCAGTCCTTTTAATATTATAAAAATTTGCGAGTCTGAATTTTAACTGTTGTCATTGTTTTTATTCACTACGGGTTGTATTACCTTCAGGTTTTAATTCTATATTTTTCTCAACAACAGATAGATCAAATGTAATAGTTATTTTCAATATTAGTGTTGTAAAAATTCATATTACAACGAGAATAATGTACAAAATTGTATGGTTTTCGGATTTAAATTAAATTGAAACAACTTGATTTTTTTTTAAGTTAGCGAGCTAGCTTTCAATGAAATGATGGGTCGACTGTCTCAACCATATATTTATGATAGCACAAGAAGAAAAAACCATGAGTTCGAACTTATTTATATTCAAAACAGACGAGAAAATGACCAAAAAGTATAGATTTTTCAAAAAAACATAAGAGTGTCAATATCTCGAAAACCAGAAAACTCTTACTAAGGTCATGTTGATGTTATCTGATTGACCTGAAGCCAATCTACCTCCAGTGTCACTCTGGCCTGTTATTTACGGGACACCCTGATACAGGGTCCTGCAACAGTGGCGCGGTGTTCCATATCTCTATTTTGGAAATAGATAGAAATCTATATTTCTATAATATTACCTTATTGTTCGAGCTCGACAAAATAAAAATATTGTCGGTCACACAGAATGACAACCTATATTTTTTGTCGCCTTTTCGGTTTCTACATTGAAAACAAAAGATACTTTGTGAAGATACTCATTTCGAAATTATTTACGGTTTTCGAGATTTTTTGCATTTTTGATTTATTTTTTCAATTTTAGTCACTCAGAATATTTGAAATTATAAAGTTGTGCCAAGTCCAATTAAAATTTATTTTTGGTCAAATATTCTACATTGGTAACTCTCTCAAACGATGTATCTGAAATCAACCTGCGATATACAGGGTATGAAAAATCGCTTGCCACATATTGTAAATAAAAATGTACAGAATCTTCCTTATTTCAAATGGAACACCCTGTATATTATAGATACAGAAGAAGCGTTAAGAAAAGCTCTACAAATGCCATAAAGTATTCCCTATGGTTAAGTTTACTAGTTTACCTTAAAACAGCGAAAAATGGCAAATATTCAAATTTCTTCGCTATAATCTCAATGAACGACTTTTTTCATAAATAACATGTTGGTAGATAAACAAGTTGTGAATTACACCACAAAATATACCGGGTATATTTAAAATAATTTCAATAATCTCAAAATTTGAGCCACATTCTTTCGATCTGAATCAACCTTTCAGCGAATAAAATATTTATTGGAAATCGGGTAGTCTGGCAAATGACAGATCAAAATATTTGCCTTCAAATAAGTATTGAAATCTTTAGTGATTCGTTAAGTAAAACTTTCGATATGATTTCATCAGAATGTTGTTAACTTATATCGAAAGTTCAACTTAACGAATAACTAAAGATTTCAATACTTATTTGAAGGCAAATATTTTGATCTGTCATTTGCCAGGCTAATATATTCCATATTCCGATTTCCAATAAATATTTCATTCGCTGAAAGGGTGTTTTAAATCGAAAGAATATGGCTCAAATTTGGAGATTATTGAAATTATTTTGAATATACAATGAATATTTTGTGGTGTAATTCACAACTTGTTTATCTACCAACAGGTTATTTTTGGAAAAAGTCGATCTTCGAGATTATAGCGAAGAAATTTGAATATTCTCCATTTTTCGCTGTTTTAAGGAAAACTAGTACACCTAACCATAAGGAATACTTCATGACTTTTATAGAGCTTTTCTTAGCGCTTCTTCTGGATCTATAATATACAGGATGTTCTATTTGAAATAAGGAAGATTCTGTACATTATTATTTACAATATGTGGCAAGCGATTTTTCATACCCTGTATATCGCAGGTTGATTTCAGATATATCGTTTGAGAGATTTACCAATGTAAAATATTTGACCAAAAATAAATTTCAATTGGACTTGGCACAACTTCATAATTTCAAATATTCTGAGTGACCAAAATTGAAAAAAAAAATCCAAAATGCAAAAAATCTCGAAAACCGTAAATATTTTCGAAATGAAGATCTATATAAAGTATTTTTTATTTTCTATGTAGAAACTGAAAAGGCGACAAAAAATTTAGGTTGCCATTTGAAAAAACATAGTTGATATTCGCCCAGAAGAAATTGAACACCCTGTGTGACCGACAATATTTTTATTTTGTCGAGTTCGAGCAATAAGGTAATATTATAGAAATATAGATTTCTATCTGTTTCTAAAATATAGATATGGAACACCGCGCCACTGTTGCAGGACCCTGTATATATATATATATATATATATATATATATATATATATATATATATATATATATATATATATATATATATATATATTATTATATATATATATATATATATATATATATATACATATATATATATATATATATATATATATATTAATATATATATAATTATTTATTGGAATTGTTGTTGCCTGTGAACTATTATTATTATTATTTATTGAAAAGTTTTGATAAAGCCACGAATGCCGTGGCGAAACGTCAACTTTTTAATAAAATCGAGTTTTTTGAGATTCAACAAGCCTGTTATTGCTAATAATTATCAAGAGATTATATATATATATATATATATATATATATATATATATATATATATATATATATATATATATATATATATATATATTATTGAATTATGGTTACTGAGTTCTTGTTGAACCATGATTGCATATTTATTTAAAGAGAAGTTATATCTGAATGCACCACTTTGAAAACATCATAATAACAGATTTACTCAACAATTATTGTTCCGAGTTACAAGCCTCTTATCTTGAATGAACTTTTAATAATATGCTTGATAGATAATATATAATATATAAAGAACGAGAAACAGGATTAGCAGGTACTGTAGTCAGAGACAAAAGAACTATGGTGAACTCTTTATTTCAAATCTAGCATTGGAGATTTCATTTTCTCTTCATCAGAAACACTGGTCTACATAAGTAATTGAATCTTACATTCAGTAGGATTATACTATAACCTAATTTTTCGTGAGTTGTTAGAAGTTATTTGACAGCTGATTGTGATATTAAATTCTTTTTTGAAACGAAGTAATGATCAATTGAAGAAAATTATATTATTATATATTAACACGTTTCATTTGAACTTAATTTCCACTATATTTAAAATCAAATGAAAATTTAACGAATATATATATATATATATATATATATATATATATATATATATATATACATGTATATATATATATGTATATATATACATATATATATATATATATATATATATATATATATATATATATATATATATATATATATATATATATATAAATATAATGACTAATCGAATTTTTATTGCTGAATTTTGCGGTAGGTAACTACATTAAGACTCTCACCTTATGTCTGAACATTAAATTATTGGTCCAGCAATCTCCGTGTAAGAAACAAGAATAATTATCTTCTTCATGGCGGCAGAAGTCAGCCAATAACACCAAAGAATTGTCAACGTAATTATTGGAACGTTCACTTTTGATACCTTTTTCCATCATAACTTTTCGAATGTAACTCCACAGGTCCGAAAAAAAAATACCTGTTTTTTTCTCGGTGATCATAGTTAATATGATATTTTTCAATTCGCTCGTCAATTCGCAAAATTTTTCTTTGTGCAATATTTTCAAAGCAAATGAGAGGCCGTGGAATTTTCCGTAAGTTTCACATATGATTTTCGTATGCTCATTATCTAACAGTTCTCTCATCTTGAGCATTTCAAATTTAGAGATTTTTAAATCTTCCAATAAAAGATATTCTTCGTTTATGGCCGATGAAGTAAAATAAGACTTGGGAGTGGGGTTGAATAGAATAGGAAAATTCGCTTCAATTTGTAAATTTAAAAGAGCTGGTAATATTTTTTCATATGCCAGTATTTCATTCCTAAATGTTTCTGTATACGGAAAGGTTTCTCTCAGTTTTTCGTCCTTCAAGGCAATTTTTGCAATGAGTGAGAGAGTATTTTTCGTTATTTCATCACTGATAAATATGCTCACAATTTCACCTAAGTAACCATCTCCTTTTCCACTCCCTTTTGATAATATTATTTGAGTTTCATCACTGTAACCATGTTTCTCAACAACCTTTTTCACAACCTTCTTCAATTTGTCTTCTTCTAAATTGAGCATCTTTCAATTACACAAGCAGCCAATAAGATTTTCATTTGTTAAATGTTTGCTCGTTTCATCAAAACGCTGAAAAATATTTTTCTACGGTAATACTTTAAATCTCATATAATCTTTGCCATATTTAGTTTACCTTGAAATAATTTATGATTTACCATTGTTAGAATATACGTTAGTAGTAAAATTTCTGTTGGGATTTGATATTTGATTTGGAATAAACTTCTGAATAAGTATTATTAATCGTTATATAATATTATTCAACTCATACAAATCATTTTATAGCATTTGAGACCAAACTACATACGAGAACCTTAATTGCTAATCAAATTATAGAAATGTGTCGAAAATTATATTGAGATAAACAAATTTCAAAGAAAAATTTGAACGACTGGAAAATAAAAACTTGTGCGTCTCGGGACGCTCGATAAAAGTGATAACAAGTTGAACTATTCAATATTGAAATTGTTTATATATATATATATATATATATATATATATATATATATATATATATATATATATATATATATATATATATATATATATATATATATATATATATGCACGTCCATAGAACCGTTGAGTGTTTTTGTTTTGAGAGTAAATTCAAAGATTTAATGCTGTTTTGATTATATATTGTTCACAATGTTATCGATTAATCGTTTTATATTATTATATTATATTATTGAACGTAGGGGAAACCGGGGCTAGTTGTTACAGGGGCAGGTTGTTACAACCGATTTTTTCGGTCATCTACGGGCGTTACCGCTATTCTCTAAATGTATATCAGTCGCCAGGAAGATAGTTTATGATCAGTTGTTATATGGCCGTCCTGAGTTGGATATTGTGATAGTTGGAACCAAATTTATGATTTTGTCGTGTTTTTGTAAGATTTCAATTTCTCAGGTAAGTTTGTTTATCTTCATTATTAAATGTAGCAATTTCATAAAATTTGGTAGATATAATCAACAGAGTATAAGCTTTCATTGTATGTATAACTCAGTTATATAGTTTTAACAGTCAAAGATTTTTCAATGAATTTGTAAAAACATGGGCCTCGGGGTAAGTTGATACAACGTACATGGGGCAGACTGTTACGATGTAACAACTTACCCCATTCAACTTTTTCAGGTGTTATGAAGGTAGGTTCCTTTGGTTTTAGCCCTAGGAAACATAGTTCATAACTAATTATATGAATTAAAATCAATTTCATGGTATTGTTTTTGATTTCAGCGTTAATATGAGAAACTACAAAAAAAACACAACGAGGAAACATTCCCCAGGATGTGTAAGAAATACTGGGAGATAGCAGCTGTGTACAACCAATCGTTTATTTTTGTCCGTCAGATATAAGGCTCACTCCTAAAACCGCAAAGAGAAGAAATATAAAAAAGGAGGACGTAAGAAAAGAAAAACAACAATTTGGACACACACACCAAACAAAAAAGAACTTGAGCTAGAGGAAGAACAGCGAAGAACAAAAAAATCAAGGAAGAATGCACAACAAGCAAGAAAAGATATATTTCAAAAAACTAGGACACTGGTTAAATAAAAAAAAGGTTGCTCTCCAAGATAGGTCATCTACTGAAAGCGACTCCGAAAACGAGGAAACGTTATGTTCATTTTGTGGAGAATCGTTCGAAAATTCTCGACCAAAAGAACAATGGGTACAGTGTACTAGGTGTATTAACTGGGCTCACTCAGATTGTGCTGACGGTAGTCCATTTTTCGTCTGCATCAATTGTAATTCAGATGACAAACTGGCCTGAAGGTATATAATCCATGTATTAAGTGTGAAGTATTATGTAACAATTTACCCTAACTTAGTAACAACTTACCCCAAAACGGGGTAAGTTGTTACATCGTGCAATATGCCAAAAAACCATTATTTCTTAAGTTTCAATTTCATATTAAAATTGATTGTTTCATTCATAATAAACACAAAACTGTAACAAATAAAGGCCTACAAAAATTATATCTGTTACTTTTATCATTTAGTAGAAGGACAGGTTCAAATGAAAATTGTAACAACTATCCCCGGTCTCCCCTACTGTTCGTTAGGAGATGCCGTAATGTTCCGAGGATCATCTTCTACTTGTTTCATCATATTTTTTACAATTACTTTCAAAAACTTGCAAGATTCCATTATTTACATAATGCATTTAATGGCCTGGTTTTAGTAATGATAGCCAAGATCATCGCGAAGCAGGCCGAGATGCGATTCGAATGGAATAGTCTTCGCGAAATGCAGCGCCCTTCAAGAACAGAATTGAAACCCACAAGGAATCGTATTCCAACATAAACTGGATCTACGTACCAAATTTTAACCCTCTTACTCTATCTGCAGAAAATGAGGAGTGAGCAAATATTTTGACAGTTTCATTCTAGCTCCAAAACAACCTCAGACACTAAATTTCAGCTCATTTGGTTCGATGAAAGCCGCTAAAGAAGCCAATATGGGAACGACTTGAAATATTCAACAACATTTTTATAGTTTTGCTTTGCCTAGAAAACAATCCCAGATACCAAATTCCTAAGAAAATTATTAACACTTTCTTCTCCCGAATCAGTTTCATTATGGAGTAGGTAACTACCGAGTAGGGACTAGAAAAAATAATTTACCAGGTTCAACTATTTCTAACAATATATAACAACAATTTGATATATTACATAAAGCGAACAAGGAAAATTCTTCAATAATTTAAAAAATAATCAAACAACTGTCCATGGGAGCTGGTTATATGTATTCCGCGACGCAAAATCTACATTCACAATCCAACGGTGAATTATAAAAACGTCAAGCCACCCCGACTCAAAATCTGCACACAACTGTTTTGATCTTGTTAGATCTCTTCATTGCAGCTTATTTGACTTGGAGTGAATTAACAAATTTATAATTGTTCCTCAATACAAATCGCGGTCGGAATACTATCTGGATAACAACCCAGAGCGCCCTCCACCAAGGATATTGGAAAGCAACAACTCACTGCTAAGATCTAAAATACAGAATTCTGTCATGAGATACATAACTCCTGACATTAAATGTAATATATTAAATTGACAATTTTCAACTTGTATATTTTCCATGATTTGATTTTATAATAACAATTTTCTGGGTTTTGGACCTGTCGAGTCGTCTAGTATCTAATAAAAATGAATAAACAACCATTTCAATGATGATATATTCAAGCTCAATAATATCTCACGGAAGCATTAAGTACAAATGTGCATTGGTTTTTATATTTTAATATTAATAATAATAATAAATTCATGAGAGACATACAAAATCAGAATAGTCATATTTTGAACAAATGAAACATGTGAAATCTGTGAATAGAATTGTCATAAATTCATATCATGTATGTCATTCCGAAATGAAATTGGATCTGTGCTAAGATATAAATTAGATCTTTTCATTTCATTCGCACTATATATATATATATATATATATATATATATATATATATATATATATATATATATATATATATATATATATATATATATATATATATATATGTATATATTACTATGTTGGTTGGGTACTCGGCATAAAGGGCTACTTGAATCAAACAACCATTGGTCATTTACATCAATATATTTCGGTCCTTGTTAGGTCCTTCATCAGGATGCTAAAAACCAGTATGTGAGACAAAAACTTGCTAAATTAAGTCAAGAAAAGCGGCGATGAGGCCACCTGTTGCCCCAAGACTACTTACTCTGACTAGTTGTGTGAAGAAGGCAAAAGGCCAAACAGACATTTACTTATCACATTGGAGGTAATTGAATGTGCACATCATTAACATTGACATCATTACAAATCATTAACTTAAATTACTCAAAATTGACTTAGTTACAACACGTTTAAATCCTATACAAATCCATTATTTTCAAGCCGGCGCGGAAGGAAATCAGCTGATCATCTGTCATCGTCGTCCTGTTAGAAACTTCAAAAGGAATCATGGAAGGGCCACAGATAGAGTTCTTCTTCTTTCTTATGAAGCCTATAGCATTTCGTTGCTTATCCCATGTTGGTCATTCTTTTTATCTAAGGTTAGTAGGTAGCCATAAATGTTACTAAGACCGTTTATATCTGTTCTTTTATTGACACAATTGTTGCTTTCGTTGATGAAGCACATTTCAAGAAAAATTCTCTTTGTGTGGTTGCTCATAGTTGCCAGAACTTTGGCATTTTTGAAGTCAAAATTGTGATCATTGTTCGCTGCGTGAGAAGCAAGAGCACATCTATCAGGGCGAAGCCTGATATCGCTTTTGTGAATAGCGAACCTTTTTTTTAAATTCTGAGATGTTTGGCCTATATAGACATTTGGGCATGAGGTGCATGGAATAGAGTATATGCAATCTGACTTGGAAGCCAAGGGCAATTTGTCTTTGAGATTGGAAAAGAGGAACCTATTAGTGAAGATGTTGTATTTGGCTATTTTTAAATTGTTGACAGTTGAAAAGATGTTGATTAATTTGTTTGTTAAGCCTGGCAAGAAGGGAAGAGAGGCGAATTTCAATCTATCATCGGGTTGGTTAGGTTCATTTCCATCTTGTTCTTGAATGGGTTGAGTACGTGTTCTCGGAATCTCTTCTGCAAATGCCACTGGATTTATATTTTCAGAACCAATCCGTGTTCTCGAAGTGCAGAACAGCAACTTCTTCAGCAATCCATTCGGGTATCCATTGTGTTTCAGAATGTCACATAGTTGTTTCATTGAATCGTGTTGAAAATCTGGATGTGCGATTTTTATGATTCTTTTTTTTAAATTCATGGCTATATTAATTTTCATTTGTCAGTCATGGTTTGAGTTGTAGTGTATGTACCTGCCTGAACTTGTCGGTTTTCTATACCAATCCAATTTGATTACGTTTTGAGAAGTCCTAATGACTTTTGTGTCCAGAAATGGAACATAGTTGTTGTTTTCTTCCTCTGCGGTGAATTGGATGTGATCATTGAATGTATTAAAAACATTCAGTAATTCTTGAAGGCCATTGTTTGGAATGGATAGAATCAGGTCATCTACATATTGATGTAAGAAGGCTGGGGCAAATGTTAATCTATTTAAACTGTCCTGAATGAGCACTGTCATGGCCAATGAGGCCAAAATGGGGCTTAAATTGCTTCCCATAGGGCAGCCAAAGATCTGCGAGAAAAATTCTCCTCTGTATGTGAAGTAGTTTGATTCAAAGAGAAATCTTAGAATGCTAACGAATTTGTCCAAAGGGATGTTGGTAGCAACACTTATTCTGTTCCAGTGTCTACTATATGGTTGGTTAAGTCTCACGAGATGTTGGTATAGAGGCTGATTGCGTCCAGAGAAACAACTACGAAATCTTCAGGTAACTGAAGGTTGTTAGCTTTGTCAGCGAATTGGTATGAGTCTTTCACCGCAAAGACGTTGAAGTCATCTTGAAACGCCAACGTGAGAATTTTGCAGATAAATTTGCTCAATTCTGAAGTAGGAGAATTAACTGTGGAGACAATGGGTCTCAGTGGAGTCCCCTCATTATGTATTTTGGGTAACCCATAGATGCGAGGTGGTACGCCTTTGTAATTGTTAAGTTTCATACCCGTTGCAGTGTCGATCCATTTGTGTTGTTTCAGTTCTTTTACCAGGTTGTTGTTTTTTGTTTGAATTTTTGTTGTGGGGTCCGCTGGAAGTCTTCTATATACATTCACATCGTTTAGTATGTTGGACATTTTTTCTTCATATTGTACCACTGACACGGCAACGGTAACATTTATGCCGAGTACCCAACCAACATAGTAATTTAGAAAATACGGCAACGCTCCTTGTATAACAAAAATATATGTATATATATATATATATATATATATATATATATATATATATATATATATATATATATATATATATATAATTAATACAAGGAGTATTGCCGTAACTTCTAACTTATACAAGGTTATATTGGGCACTCGGCAAAAGGAGGCTAGATTTAAATCAAACAACCATTGGTCAAGAACATTTATATTTCGGTCCTTAGTTTGGGACCTTCATCAGGATGATGTGACAAGTTGTGAAAATAGAGCGGCGAGAAACGAATGACACAGAGGGAGCATTCAAAAATTATTTAAAAACAAACAAAAGCATAATGATGACAATATAAAAGTGAGATATTGAATCTCTGGAACATAATAATCAACTAAAATTAAAATTAAAAAAGACCGGCTTCAACAATGGCCAAGTCAGATTATGCAGTAATTGACAATTAATGACAAATTAATTGTCAAATACTGCATAACTAGCCTTGGCCATTGTTGAAGCCGGTCTTTTTTAATATTAATTTTAGTTGATTATTATGTTCCAGAGATTCAATATCTCACTTTTATATTGTCATCATTATGCTTTTGTTTGTTTTTAAATAATTTTTGAATGCTCCCTCTGTGTCATTCGTTTTTCGCCACTCTATTTTCACAACTTGTCACATCATCCTGATGAAGGTCCCAAACTAAGGACCGAAATATAGATGTGCATGACCAATGGTTGTTTGATTTAAATCTAGCCTCCTTTTGCCGAGTGCCCAATATAACCTTTTATAATATATATATATATATATATATATATATATATATATATATATATATATATATATATATATAATTCAGTGTGTTTAGTAGCGAAACAAAAATATTTGAAAGGCAAATTATACTTTATATTACCTCAATTCACTATTTTGAAATGAGTTACAAATTTTTTCATTGTAACATTTTATCAGTTGAAATTTCGTGTGAATTTATTTTACATTATTTCCCTCATCAATTGTATTTGAATATAATAATTTTTCGGAAAATTCTTATCATTATTGGCCTGTTTGTAAAGGAAGTTTTGTAAAATAGTTTCATTTATTGAAAAAATTATACTTTATATAACCTTAATTCAATATTTTAAAGTGAGTTCAATAAAATTTATTTCATTACAAAATATTTGGATTTGGAACTGTCATGGGAATTCATTCTAAAATATTTCCTTTATCAATTTGATCGACGTGATCAAATAAATCTTTTGTATGTTCATAAAGATAATCTCTATCACAATCAGCGTCAACTATAGCGTCAATATATGATTCACCATTTTCTGATTTAAAGTTCAATGGATCTACTCCTTGATTTTCACCAAAGCTCCTGAATTTCCATATGGGCCCAGCAGAGATTATGCCAAAATGATAGTATTTCTTCCACTGTCTCTTCATTTCTTCAAATGGGTAAACTGAATTCGCGTCCAAATTGAACTGAGAAAGCATCTTCGATAAACTTTCGTGGTATATTTTCAAGTATGTCTCCAAATTAGACAATATTTCTTTGGATGCTCCTGAATACAAGGTGTAGGAGAGGTCGTAAACGGGTGGTCCTACATTACATGCTTGCCAGTCGATTAATTTAATTTCTTCTACTTCTTTGTGGTCAGTGTTATTCTGAAATTCAAATATCAGTCCTTTTAAAAGTATAAAAATTTGCGGGTTTGAATTTTAACAATTGCTATTATTCGGATATTTAAATAATTTATATATATATATATATATATATATATATATATATATATAATATATATATATATATATAATATATATATATATATATATATATATATAAATATATAAATATATATATGGAAAAGGAAACACACGTGATCCATTCCTCCCTGAAGTATGTGTCAGGGAGGCGGGCAGCTTGAGTTTGGGATTAACTCCTTCAGCCAGATCAGGGGATATGCTTGTATGTAAAAGTGCATTAAGGATAGGTGAGACGGTATATTTATATACGAATGTGGGTAGGGTTCAGAGGATTAATATTGGCCCAGCATTCGCCTTATAAGTTTGCAAGCAGTGACTTAAATTACCATGAGGATACCTCTGAAAAAAAACTCATGGCAGACTAGTCGGCCCCGGAGTTTGAACCTAAATACTACATATATATGTATATATATATATATATATATATATTTATATATATATATATATATAATATATATATACTTTTGTTAATTATTAGCAATAACAGGCTTGTTGAATCTCAAAAAACTCGATTTTATTAAAAAGTTGACGTTTCGCCACGACATTCGTGGCTTTATCAAAACTTTTGAAAAAATTGAAATTTCTTTGACATTTATTGATTTGAAAAAATTTGAATAGAAAAAGACTACTATGTCTCATTAAAACATTTTTCGGCTGTGGCCGTTCTTTGTTATTTATTACGTGCTATTCAGTCCAATATTAACATTCAAATCTGTTGTTATTATTAGATGGTAAGGGAAACCACAGAAACCTTTACCCACGTAATGTTCGAAATAGGTTCAAATTATTTTGATTTTGAAAAGTCAAACAATAGGGTACTATTTATCTTGTTTTCAAAAATTTCTCATTGTGGCTGTGTTTGTCTTCAGTTATTAATTACGTGCTATTTAGTAAAATATCAACAGACAGGTCCGTTGATATTAGATGGGAAGGGAACCAGAGAAACCTTCACCCACGTAATGTACAAAAAAGGTTTAAAATATTTGATTGTTTTCTTTAAAAAGACATAACTTGTAGTTTTGGAGATCACATGTTCTAAACTATAGGTACTTTCTTTTTAGAAAAATTGAAAATTCTAGATGTTTAGATTTTGTCTAAGAAAATGAGTTGTTGTGGTTAGAGTTTGTTTGTTTTGATTTATGTTGTTTCTTCGAAAAATTAAAGAATTAAATCTGCGTATATTGAACTCAAATGTATGATATCTGTTCTATCATTTACGACTTAATTTAATTTTTTTTGAATATGTAACATTTCTAAAATTTATCTGCGTTTTTGATCTTTTTCTATTTCTAAAATTTTCGTGCTATTAAAGTTGAAAGTATGATTCTCATTGTTTTTATGTTTTATTAGTGCTGTGGTTTGTGTTCTGGTATATTTGTGCGCCTTTAGTCTTTCTTCTGAATTTTGAAAAGTTTGTCCTATATATGATTTATTACAATTATTACAGGGTATACTATAAACAACATGAGATTTTTGCAGAAGAGGTGTTTTATTTTTTAATTTAGAAATATTTGTTTTATTTGATTTTGTGCGGTGTACTTTAATATCGTGTGGATTTAAAATTTTTGAAATTTTATTACTTAAATCAGGAATATATGGGAGAGGAATACATTTTTTGTTAAAATTTTTTTTTTGATAGAACAGATATCAAAGATTTGAGATCAATATACGCAGATTTAATTCTTTAATTTTTCGAAGAAACAACATGAATCAAAACAAACAAACTCTAACCATAACAACTCATCTTCTTAGACAAAATCTAAACATCTAGAGTTTTCAATTTTTCTAAAAAGAAAGCATAGTTTAGAACATGTGATCTCCAAAATTACAAGTAATGTCTTTTTAAAGACAACAATCAAATATTTTAAACCTATTTTGTACATTACGTGGGTGAAGGTTTCTCTGGTTCCCTTCCCATCTAATATCAACAGACCTGTTGATATTGGACTAAATAGCACGTAATTAATAACTGAAGACGGCCACAGCCGCAATGAGAAATTTTTGAAAACAAGATAAACAGTAACCTATTCTTCGACTTTTCAAAATCAATATAATTTGAACCTATTTCGAACATTACGTGGGTAAAGGTTTCTGTAGTTTCCCTTACCATCTAATAATAACAGATTTGAATGTTAATATTGGACTGAATAGCACGTAATAAATAACAAAGAACAGCCACAGCCGAAAAAAATTTTAGTGAGACATAGTAGTCTTTTTCTATTCAAATTTTTTCAAATCAATAAATGTCAAAGAAATTTCAATTTTTTCAAAAGTTTTGATAAAGCCACGAATGTCGTGGGGAAACGTCAACATTTTAATAAAATCGAGTTTTCAACAAGCCTGTTATTGCTAATAATTATCAAAAGATTAGAAATAGTTCACAGGCAACAACAATTCGAATGAATATATATATATATATATATATATATATATATATATATATATATATATATATATATATATATATATATATATATACATATAGAAAACAGAATTCTTCGTGTTAACGATACACGTTCGTGGCAATAAAATGAAGTGAACTAGGACATTTATTTGAAACTAATCAAACAAACCTCCTAGCGGAGCTGGTTATACGAGTTCACGAAACATCGAAATGCCTCCATATACCTTAGGATGGTGTATGCTAGAAATCTTAAGTTGTTTATCACAATCAATGGAAATGATAGACAGTCTATCTATCCATCGAAAGTGATAACCAACCAAATATTTCTAAGGGCGTTATATTTTCCTTCCAGTGACTATATGGCATATAAATATGACACAGCGCCACCGGTCGGAAACTTGCGGCGTGTGAATGTTGAATTACATCGAATGGATGTATCAAGTTTACTCTTGCTTAGCGATTATAGTAACCACCTTCGGGTGTCAGGACGTACGAGTTCTCGTTGCCGAAATGTTTTCTTCTATCTGTGGGATGTGGTTCATTTGTTTCCGACTGGTGGCGCTGTGTCATATTTATATGCCATATAGTCACTGGAAGGAAAATATAACGCCGTTAGAAATATTTGGTTGGTTATCACTTTCGATGGATAGATGATACTGATGAGCCCCAAATGAGGGCGAAACAGACTGTCTATCATTTCCATTGATTGTGATAAACAACTTAATGTTTCTTACATACACCATCCTAAGGTATATGGAGGCATTTTGATGTTTCGTGAACTCGTATAACCAGCTCCGCTAGGAGTTTTGTTTGATTAGTTTCAAATAAATGTCCTAGTTTACTTCATTTTATATATATATATATATATATATATATATATATATATATATATATATATATATATATATATATATATAAGAATCTTACCTTATGTCTGAACATTAAATTGTTAGTCCAGCTATCTCCGTGTAAGAAACAAGAATACTTATCTTCTTCATGACGGAATAAGTCAGCCAATAACACCAAAGAATTGTCAGCGTAATTATTGGAACGTTCACTTTTGATACCTCTTTCCTCCATAACTTTTCGAATGTAATTCCACAGGTTCGAATAAAAAATACCTGTTTTTTTCTCGGTGATCATAGTTAATACGACATTTTTCAATTCGCTCGTCAATTCGCAAAATTTTTCTTTGTGCAATATTTTCAAAGCAAATGAGAGGCCGTGGAATTTTCCGTAAGTTTCACATATGATTTTCGTATGCTCATGATCTAACAGTTCTCTCATCCTGAGCATTTCAAATTTAGAGATTTTTAAATCTTCCAATAGAAGATATTCTTCGTTCATGGTCGATGAAGTAAAATAAGACTTGGGAGTGGGGTTGAATACAACAGGAAAATTCGCTTCAATTTGTAAATTTAGAAGAGCTGGTAATATTTTTTCATATGTTAGTATTTCATTTCGAAATGCTTCTGTATACGGATAGGTTTCTCTCAGTTTTTCGTCCTTCAAGGCAATTTTTGCTATGAGTGACAGAGTATTTTTCGTTATTTCATCGCTGATAAATATGCTCACAATTTCACCTAAGTAACCATCTCCTTTTCCACTTCCTTTTGATAATATTATTTGAGTTTCATCACTGTAACCATGTTTCTTCACAACTTTTTTCACAACCTTCTTCAATTTGTCTTTTTCTAAATTGAGCATCTTTTAATTACACAAGCAACCAATAAGATTTTCATTTGCTAAATGTTCGCTTGTTTCATGAAAACGCTGGAAAATATTTTTCTACGGTAATACTTTGAATCTCATATAATCTTTGCCATATTTAGTTTATCTTAATATAATTTATGATTTACCATTGTTAAAATATACGTCAGTAGGAACATTTCTGTTGGGATTTGATATTCCATTTGGAATAAACTTCTGAATATTATTTTTATTTCATAGCATTTGAGACCAAACTACATACAAGATCCTGAATTTCGAATCAAATTATAGAAATGTGTCGAAAATTATATCGAATAAACAAACTTAATTTAAACGACTTGAAAAAAAAACTTGTGCGTCTCGGGACCCTCGATAGAAATCATAACAAGTTGAACTATTTAATATTGAAATTGTTTTACTAAAAAGCAACGGAATAAATATTGAACGTATTAAATACGTAAAAGGGAGATAGAGAAAGGTGCTTGCTGGTTATATTTTTATAATAATAATAAACATATATATATATATATATATATATATATATATATATATATATATATATATATATATATATATATATATATATTCTTCTCAGTCCAACATCGTGGCCGATGTGTAGTGATTATGAGAGACTTTACTCTTCGACCTTGGTATGGATGACTTTGTGTACAATACGTCGCCATCCTTGCCGGTTGTTCGTTTCGCGTGTTGCAGTTTCCAGCCTCACGCTGTCCTGTTGATCTTCCTTGAAAAAATAGCTTCTCGATATTATCATTTCTATTGATGTGGCCAAAAAATTTCAAGATCCGGCCATATGTCATTGAAGATAGTCGCTGTTGTGGACGGATTTCATTTAAGATTGAGATATTGGTCCTTCTAGCCGTCCAAGGTAATTCGAAGCATCCTACGCCAACACCACATCTCAAAGGCGTTTATGCGTCTTCTGTCAGCGGCACGTATCACCCATGTCTCTGAGCCGTAGGAAAAGACCGGAAACACCAATGTTTTTACCAGCTGGATTTTCGTGGTTTTTGTGAGGTTTCTATCCCTCCACAGCTTTGTTAGTTGAGTCATTTCGACTTTTGCCAACTGAATGCGCCTTCGAATCTCAGGTTCACAGCTGCCAGAGCTGTGCAAGGTGGAGCCAAGGTATGTGAACTGCTGCACAACTTCGCATTTGCCAATCCTTACAGGTTGCCTCGCATTCTCACTTACGCGATCAATTATCATGATTTTAGTTTTGCTATAATTTACTTTGAGACCATAATCTGCACTCATATTTTCAAGTTTATTCAACAATTCTAGAAGTTCTTTTTCGCTCTCCGTTATGAGAACAGTGTCGTCAGCGAACCGAAGATTGGAGATCTTTTTCCCCCCTATCCTGATTCCTCCATTCCAGTTGTCCAAAACTAAGCGCATTATGAATTCGCTATATATATTGTACAGAAGTGGAGGGAGTACGCATCCCTGTCGAACACCTTTGCGAATCTTGCATTTCTCAGAGACAGTATTTTCGATCTGGACAACGGCAGTACTATCCTCATATAGCTGCTTAATGAGAGTAATCAGATGTCTTGGTACACCCAACTTTTGAAGCACTCTCCACAGTTGTGACCATTTCACATTATCAAAGGCCTTCTCGTAGTCAACGAAACATAGGTACATAGGAGTGTAATATTCTCGAGCTTTCTCTATGAGTTGTCTAACGTTTAGAATTTGTTCTCGAGTTCCTCGACCTTTCACAAAACCCGCCTGCTCAGGAGCAATTTGCCTAGAGATTAATGATTCCAGCCTTGCTTGTAGTATATACAGCATTATTTTGCTTACATGTGTAATTAGGGAGATTAGGCGGTAGTTGTTGCAGTAGGTTGTTCAGCCTTTTTTGTGTATTGGTATTATCACAGATGTAGACCAACCTTCCAATATATATATATATATATATATATATATATATATATATATATATATATATATATATATATATAATATATATATATAATATATATATATATATATATATATATAATATATATATATATATATATATATATATATATATATATATATATATACGCACGTCCTTAGAACCGTTGAGTGTTTTTCTTTTGAAAGTAAATTCAAAGATTTAATGCTGTTTTGAATATATATTGTTTACAATGCTATCGATTAATCGTATAATATTATATTATTGAACGTACTTTTCGTTAGGAGATTCCGTAATGTCCCGAGGATCATCTTCTACTTGTTTCATCATATTTTTTATAATAACTTTCAAAAACTTCAAAGATTCCATTATTTACATAATGCGTTTAATGTCTTGGTTTTAGTAATAATAGCCAAGATCATCGTGAAGCAGATCGAGATGCGATTCCAAAGGAATAGTCTTCGCGTAATGCAGCGCACTTGAAGAAGAGAATTGAAACCCACAAGGAATCGTATTCCAACATAAACTGAATCTACGTACCAAATTTTAACCCTCTAACTATCTACAGAAGCTGAGGACGTGAGCAAAAATTTTGACAGTTTCATTCTACCTCCAAAACAACTCCAGACATTAAATTTCAGCTCATTTGGTTTAATTTATATACTATTCCAAAGGAATAGTCTTCGCGTAATGCAGCGCACTTGAAGAAGAGAATTGAAACCCACAAGGAATCGTATTCCAACATAAACTGAATCTACGTACCAAATTTTAACCCTCTAACTATCTACAGAAGCTGAGGACGTGAGCAAAAATTTTGACAGTTTCATTCTACCTCCAAAACAACTCCAGACATTAAATTTCAGCTCATTTGGTTTAATTTATATACTATTCCAAAGGAATAGTCTTCGCGTAATGCAGCGCACTTGAAGAAGAGAATTGAAACCCACAAGGAATCGTATTCCAACATAAACTGAATCTACGTACCAAATTTTAACCCTCTAACTATCTACAGAAGCTGAGGACGTGAGCAAAAATTTTGACAGTTTCATTCTACCTCCAAAACAACTCCAGACAATAAATTTCAGCTCATTTGGTTTAATGAGAGCCGCTAAAGATGCCAATGGCAACAACTAGAAAAATTTAACAAAATTTTTATAATTGTGTTCTGCCTCGAAAACAATTCCAGATACCAAATTCTTAATAAAAGAAACACTTCTTCTCCTGAGTCAGTTTCATTACGGAGTAGGTAATTACCGAGTAGGGAGTAGAAAAAGTAATTCATAACAATATATACCAACAGTTTAATATATTACATAAAGTGAACAAGGAAAATTCTTCAATAATTTAAAAAGTTATCAAAAGACTCTCTAAGAGAGCTGGTTTTATGTATTCCTCTTCGTGAAATCTACATTCACAATCCAACGGTGAATTATAGAAAACGTCAAGTCACCCCTACTCACAATCTGCATACAGCTGTTTCGATCTTGTTAGATCTCATCAGTGCAGCTTATTTGACTCGGAGTGAATAAACAAATTTATAATTGTTCCTCAATACAAATCGCGGTCGGAATACTATCTGGATAACAACCCAGAGCGCCCTTCACCAAGGATATTGGAAACCAACAATTCACTGCTAAGATCGAAAATGCAGAATTCTGTCGTTAATTTAAAATTTATTTATTTTCTTCTTTATAGATAGAAAGTCATTAGTATGAATTAGACTATAATTAAAGTATAATTTAAGTACTTTCCTCAACAATTTTTTAATTACACGACCAGGTACGTATTATTCAATAAAATGACACTTTATTAAAAATAGAAACCAAAAAAATTGAATTTAATGAAAAATTTAATGAAAAATGATAATTACATATTTAGCTATAATTTATAATTTTAATATTAGTAGTTTTTGACCGGGACTACCAGTTCACCTCACATGATTCTCTCACTGCGTGCTCTCCGCCCTCTATATCGAAAACAGTTCGAGGTATGTAAAAATGTTAAATACAAAAGTTGTACAAAATATAATTTTCTACAATATTGATTACAAATACAAATAGCGTAAAACCTATAGAAAACAAGATATTTGCAAAAAATTTAAAAAATAATCGATTTTTGTGATCTTTGAACCCTGACTTTAACACTTGCGACCATCCAATTATATGTGACTTTTGAGAACAGTTTAAGGATGCAAAGATACAAGTTTTTACGTGGTAATATACTGGGTATGTCGATTTTCGAAGTGAACCCCCTATAATGACTGGACTATAAAAGCATTGTGAAGGATTATTTGAAAGAATTTTGTTGAGCAAGTTCCATACAAATATATAGATACTCAAAAGATTTGTTCATGTCTGTTCAATTTATATCACAGGCTGCTATAATGTATACTAATAATTATTAACAGGGTAGTTAAACCTTCAGTTATATGAAAAAAAATTCTTTAGACACTGTCTGAGCTTTCATCGACGTTTATTGACTTATTCAGACATACAAATACAAAATCAATATTAAAATATTCAAGATAATGAGTATTCATCAAACCTACAAAAATTAAAAAAATTTCGAACTTCTGGAAATCACATCTTCACAAAAATCAACCTCACAATTAAGCCTCATCGGCGTTCAATATGAAGTTCTGACAATATGTGAAATTTTGTTAATGAAATTATACTTGAACATGTTGAATTACAGCTAACTAAAAATCAGGATAAAAATATTCATTTAGACCTAACAAGATCCTCCAAACAAACAGGTAAATATAATCACGTAAAGTTTGAAAAAAACTGTTATGGTACATTATTTTCCCTGTACAGCAAGTCCACAGTTCAAATAATAATAACTAAGCTATATGTACATGGTTTTTTTTCAATTTATACATAAATACTTTCATATTTCGATGTCCTGTACAAATTTCACAACAACAATATTATAGTTCAATAGTAAATAAAATCTAAATGCTATGTTAACAAGGATCTTTCCTCTTCAGATAACGTAAATATTTGTTTCATAACATTTTTGTAGTCAAAATTTTCATTGAATATAAAAGCGTCACCTGCTACATCTCGAAATTTCTCCAGCTCCATGAGAGAGTTCGATAATAGCACATAAACCAACATATTGAGAGGTTGTTGATTAGCATATTTTGTTAATTTTCGTTCGACTTTCTTAATCCATCTTGACAGTTTCATATTTTTCTCATTTTGAATTCCAAATAACGACCTCCATCTACTCCGATCCATGAATGTTTCGTAAACGAAAGTGTGAGGTCCAATGTAATCAAACCACACTTGTTTTGAAGAAAATAACTATTGTTTCAGCTACCGTAGTCTCAGTTGCTTCTTAAATATATCCTACATGAACTTTATTCGCCAGCACAACAACTGTATTTCACTAACGTTGATCGGACACACAAATTGAGGAAGTATGTTTTAGAAGAAGTAAATTAACGTAAAGAGACAGGAAAGAACGAAATCTTTAGCCATGAGGAGTACAGGTAAAGTAATGTTTCCATCTCACACTCAATAATCATTAAATCCGCAATGAAAGAATAGCTTTTATTCTACCTGTTAGAGATTAAGTTTGCAATTTGAATCTGTCATAAGATACTTCACTTGAATATTGAATATTTGGGTAATTCTAATGGATTTGCTACCTGTTGATGCTTTATCTGAGTTAAATAAATTAAAAAGGGGCAAATTGGCAATCTACTTGTTACTTGAAAAAAAGATTTTAATATTTCAATTGTAATGATTCTGAGAAACATAATTTCAGTTTCTTATCCTTTGTTTGTAATATTTCGAAATATCTAAATTATATTAGTAGCTGTCATGAATCAAGGGATTTTCAAAATGCGAATAAGATTTTGCTTCATCAAAGTTCTAGTTTTGTTTCTAAATTATGTTTATCTACCGATGTATTTATGTAACTACTGCATTCTGTCCGGTCAGCTATATTGTTAAAGTGTTCCAAACGATCTGATTCAATTTCCTTTTTTGAAATTAATTACTTCACGGTTTCAACCTCTTTTAGAAATCCTGTTATCTGTTACTTCGATTTCATAATTATTATTTCCGTCGACCTCTAAATAAAAGCTTACTTTAACGTACACGAAATTGATCATTAATGACCCATTTTAATATGCAATTTCTCCTAATTTTAATGTATGATTGTCATGGGCAACCAAACACAGAAGTATTCAGCACGGAATAGTTGAATTATTCTGTGTCTGTAGGTACTGTTATTCCACAGAGAAAAGGAATTCATAATTCAAATCGAAAAATTTAACTCTATACAAAATAAAGTAGAAACTGCGGAAAAAATGTTATGCAATAATCGTTCGAAAGTAAATAACACTTCAGCTTCCACCAATTCCACATATTCCTTATCGGATATTGTAGGTAATGTTAACTATTCAGAATGTCACATGTCTAATATTCCATCTATGAATTTCTCAAATTGTTCCATCGGGAG
The DNA here is from genome assembly GCA_030704885.1 of Cynegetis impunctata. Taxonomy (NCBI): domain Eukaryota; kingdom Metazoa; phylum Arthropoda; class Insecta; order Coleoptera; family Coccinellidae; genus Cynegetis; species Cynegetis impunctata. Next base: position 99,988 of record JARQZK010004337.1, read on the forward strand.
CATAAATATAAATATATCGAAATGAACATAGAAATTTATATTGTGTCAAGTTAATCTGTCATGCAAAATAAAAATTTATTTCAATCAAGAATTTATACTCAATTCATGATGAGGTCGACGGAAGAATCTTGTAATAAACTCGTTTATTAATGTAGCGATTAATGGTCTCGAACTATTAACGCGTGAGCGCAGCGATATATCTCAACCATTAATCGCTGTCATTAATAAACTAGTTTATTAAATAACTATTTTCAATTAGATTTTTAGATTTATTGTAAATAAAAATATATTCCATTTACTTATAGTCTGCTGCATAAAATGATTTCTAAACAAATCTATTCTAAAACACCCTGTTTGAATTTATTTTATGGTACACCTTTGCAAAAATTGTGATGAATGATATCTTTGAAAAACTTCTCATAAAAAAATTATTAAAAGTAACAACATTTTTGAAAGTACGAACTACATTTCTACTCAAGTTTGACTGCACCAAATATTCAGAAATGGAGAAAGATCAGAGACAGCAAGAAATTCAGATGATGGAGACATACATGAGAACTTTAACATATCACTAAAAATTTTTTTGAAACATCGATAGCTTGCTATAATCAATAACAACATATGTAAATATATATATATATATATATATATATATATATATATATATATATATATATATATATATATATATATATATATATATATATATATATATTTCTTTCAAAAAAATACAGACAGCATATTGGTGTCTCATGGCATCACTCTTTTATATAAAAACTATGAAATTAACACAAAGAGGATAAGAAAAGAAACTTTTTCTCAAGAAACATTAACTTAAAGCGTAACTATCACATTTCAGAAAAGAAAATATCATTTATTAGTTATATAGACACATTGGCGGATTAATGAAGTTCTGTGGGGAAGGGCATTCTTTAAAGATGTATATTCATTATTGTATTCAATATTGTATTGCTCTTGAGAATGGGTTTATCACCCGAAACATATGTAGAGTTTGTAAATATACATTCAGTGAAACTTAAGCCAAGTGTTTCTTAGTTTTTCTTATTGAAAGATGTAATTGTGATAGGAACAAATTTTGAAAAATTCCTTCTGAAATAGACTTTTTAAATATCTCTGGTATTTAAAACTAATAACAGATAACTGTAAAACTGTCCTAGATCACCACTATCCCCCCCCCCACTTTAATACTCCACTGTATAGACAAAGCACTAAACTCATATTATCAATACAAAGACATGAAAAATTACTAAATTTTGACATACAACTAACTCAAAATACAAATCACACCTGGAATCATAAAAAAAATAGAATTCCTAGACAATCCAATATATTAGACAAAGCAGACTGAAAATAATGAAAAGATATTCCTCCTACTTATATTTTATAATGAACTATTAAAATAATGCACAATTTGAGCACATGTAAGATCAATGTACTTTTTACTAAACGATAACAGATTAAACAATTTTAATCCAAATTAAAATATCCCATTCAAATTTTATTGAAATTATATCATACTCTGAATATTGCCATTATTCTGAAAAAATATTCGAAATCAGAAACTACACCACTTATCCAAATATGTAAACGTATTTCAATATGGATCTATATTTTGATGGTACCTAGCGTAGGAGTTAGTACCTACTCTGAACTCCTTATAAATGCAATATTCCGTCCCTAACTCATTTCCTAAGTTTACCTCCTCTGAAGCAGTACATAGTAATATCGTCATAATTATGGTTCGAAATGTGTCTAGATCTTCCGTCATTGATGAGCGTAAAGCTGAGAAATTATTAAAATGGTTTCAAAAAGCCAAACAAAAGAGAGCAAAGTATGTGCAAACTAAGTCTCAAAGGCTGTTAACATACGTGCAGTTATCCAACTCTCTGGAACAGCTTAAGAAATTCATTCTTGAGAAATCACAGGGAAGCGAGGCGTTTTATTTCAAGAAAATTATTGACCAGCTGGATAATGTGCAGATTCCAAAACCTGAAGAAGATAGGTTAGCGAACTTTATTGAATTTGTTATGTAAAATTCGGACTCTCATTCGTAATATGACCTACTTAAAAACTAAACTTTAAACTTGTGAATCTAATGTATTTTTTTTTCTTACAGCATCTCTCGTTACCCAGTTTCTAGTAGGTACTGAAGTTCCTGTGTCGTATATTGGAAATGATTCCGGAGTTTAATATGTTGAAATTAGATATGGAGATGCTTGTTGAAACTGTAAATATATAATATAGACCCTTAAATTATAGAAATGTTTAGTATTCTTTATTGCCCATACTCATCATATTTTGAATTCCTTCTTGTATTTATATATATATATATATATATATATATATATATATATATATATATATATATATATATATATATATATATATAAGTAATGATTCTTGTCTATATATTGGTGAATTAAATTTTAGGAATTCGTCTCTATATCTAGCAATTACTTCATTTTTGTGAAGAATGAATGTCACTCTTAAAGTTTATTGTACCTTGTTAAAATAATTGTTTTCTTAGTAATTTGGTCATACCATTTTTGCTTCTTTGTGCAAGAGTAATTTTAAAAAAGTTCAATGTTTGTTTGTTTCTTCTTCTGGAGCAAATTGTAAATATTCAATGAAGTTATTGAATATTCATAGAATTAGGTATATTAACGAGATCTTTATTTCCTCATTGATAAATGCATTTTTTCATTCCAAACATTACTAAACTCGCAATGCAAGAATATCGGAAATGGAACTTCAAGAAGCGGAAGTATACTTGATCACAAGAAAAATTTTATTTGTGGATCTATTGGCAAAGCACAAAAACATGATTGTCCAACAAGCACACAATAAAGTTAGCATTTATATCAAAAAATTGAATTCATAACATTTGAAAATTGATAAGTAGGTATATAAATATATATATATATATATATATATATATATATATATATATATATATATATATATATATATATATATATATATATATATATATATATATATATTTACGAATATTTGTGGAATTGAATTCTGACTTATTTGATTCATATAGTTATGAATAAATATTGAAAATAAGAATCTTTCACTGTTATTTGTTACTTCTTTTATTCAAATATTCATATCGAGGTTTCTTTGACATTGATCATGAAAATGTTTTCTTTCCCATTTTAATTCAAAGAACTATATCTTTATCTAGTATGTTAGATGCTTAAAGTAAATTGAATCATTTGTCACTAATTGCAATACCTGGCAAAATATCTATTTCTGCTTCAAGTATGGCCTTTCCAAACTTAACAAACTATCACCTCTTCTCACAACATAAAATTCTTAGGCATACACATTAATAACAAGCTTGACTGGAACTTCCATATAAATCAACTAAATAAATCTCTTAGCAAATATGTATTTGCATTGCGAGCAATAAATCAACATACTAACATATTTGTAGCAAAAACGGTGTATTTCGCTCAGTTTCATAGTATAATGCAATAAGGTATTGAATTTTGGGTGACGGCGGTATCCGCAGGCTCCGTATTCATGGCTCAAAAGAGAGCAATTAGAGCACTTTTCAACTTAAAATCTAGAACTTCTTGTAGATCATTTTTTAAAGAAAATGTAATAATGACCATGACAAATACTTAAGTTTACAAAATTTCTTTATTAATTCACAAACATCAAAATGAACTTCCTACCCCAAATGACTGTATATGTTTTGTATATTTTGATTTTGTGGAATAAATATCTCTCTCTCTCTCTCTAACAAAACATTCTGAAACTTGACTGTTTCGATACTATAATATCAATATAACTAATATTTCACGTAAATCTGATTAAATTTTTATGAGTAATATTTTTTCCTCAAAAGAAATTATTAAACCTCTATTTCAAATTACGAACATGTGCTGACTTAAAAATATACAGATAAGTATATAACAAATTTCAATAGAAACGAGTGACTGAAAATAAGTGGAATAGTTTTTCTTTGAATATGGATCTATTTTTCGATTTTAGCGTAGAAGCAGTTGGTACTCCGAACTCCGTATATAAGCAATATTCCGTCCATTCTTACCTCATTTCCTGACTTGACTCCCACTGAAATAGTTAATAGGCTTATAGTTATGGATCAAAGTGGTTCTAAATCGTCGGTCAATGTTGAACGTAAAGCTACAAAATTAATAAACTGGTTTCAAAAAGCTAAACTGAAAAAATCAAGATATGGGCAATACAATTCGAAGAGACTTTTGATGTATGTCCAGTTATCCAACTCTTTAGAGGAGCTGAAGAAAAACCTTTACAGTAAAACAGACAGACGAGGGGCATTCTTTTTCAGAGAGATTTTTGACCAGGTAGATAATGAGCAGAATCCAGCTGATGTGGAATAGGTAAGCGAAAATTATGAAATTTATTAAGTAACATATGAACTTCCGCTAGTAGTATCATCTTTGCATCTACTTAGAACTATGCATGTATATACTTATATATAAAAATAAAATAATATAAAATTTTTTTCTTTGCAGACCTGCGGCTTCTCAATTCCTGGTTCGGAAGATCCTGTGTAGTATTTATTTTAAATGTTTTTCTTGTTATGTTTTCAAATGTAACTTCCGATGTATTTTTTTATATTATTTATTAAAATGTGATCAATATACTAGATTTAGTAGGACAAACGGACAATTGCTGTTCGAAGAAATTATATTAAAATTTATAACTAAGCAACTTGAAGATAAATTATACAAATAGGTACATAAATATATAATATAGATAATGAAATAATAAAAAAGTACATTATTTATGAACCATACTTATTGTGTTTTTATTTTGTTATTGGGAATCTAGTGAGTATGTTGAAATAATAGGCTATTGCACTGTAGAGAAAGCCAGGTGCAAGAGTAGATTTTATTTATTCGTCTTGACTTCCGAGGCCACGATTTGCGAAATGTATATGTGATATATATATATATATATATATATATATATATATATATATATATATATATATATATATATATATATATATTAAATATATGTACCTATATACATCAATTTTTTTTCTGGCACATATTGGTATCCCCAGCGACATACCAATATACCCAATGAGCTGAAATTTAGTTTTGAGGCAGAAAGACAGAAACTATCAAAATTTGGGTAAACTCAGAGAAAGTTTTGAAATCTCCAAAATTTGGGGCGAGGAGGAGCATAAGAGGAAAATTTTAAAACAAAACAATCTATGAACAACATAGGTACTCGAAATCTGCATTCTCGGATTTTTTAAGAGATATAATGGTTCAATGAAGGATTTTTGCACTCGGTATCCCCTATAAATTATGCTAGAGTGTTAAAAATTTGTTCATGCCGGGAAGTTTTTTTTGGGAATTATGAACTTTTTTCTTCCGCCACCATTCTTACGTAGAGGTTTCTTGTTTTTTCGTGAGTTTAGAATATTGCTCATCTCTACAACTTCAGCAGATTGTGTCAGAGGGTAAAAATTTGGTATGTAAATTTAGTTGATATTGTGGTACGATCCATTGTAGACCTCAACACTTTTCGTCAACCGAGCTGCACATCTCGGAGACTACACCGTTTGAATAGCATATCGACCTGTTTTTGTCAATAAGCGACGAAACTTCTTTTTGCATATATATATATATATATATATATATATATATATATATATATATATATAGAAAGAAAAAACTAAGATACATGCTTCAATAACTATATATATATATATATATATATATATATATATATATATATATATATATATATATATATATATATATATATATAGTTATTGAAGCATGTATCTTAGTTTTTCTTCATTTATAATTTATTCTGTTTGAATTGCATCCCTATGCGATGCACTTTGCGAAAGGTACGACCTTAGTGACGGCTGCTGCTCACGCATATGTTTCCTTTGTATGATACACACATACATATATATATATATATATATATATATATATATATATATATATATATATATATATATATGTAGATATATATATATATATATATATATATATATATATATATATATATATATATATATATATATATATATATATATATATATATATATGTGTGTGTGTATCATACAAAGGAAACATATGCGTGAGCAGCAGAGCTCCGTCACTAAGGTCGTACCTTTCGTATATATATATATATATATATATATATATATACAGGGCTATTCAAATTCGAGTCTATGCATGGGGATTTCCATAACGGTAAGAGATAGACGAATGGTTAAATGAAGGCAAAGTTGCATATTTCAGAGGTCAATTATATGGATTTAAAAAATCTGATCTAGCTCCTTTAGCTATGGAGTAATACAGGAAAAATCGAGAATGTCTTCTTTTGCCTATATCTTTTCAAGTAATTTTTTTAAAACAAATTGCCACTTTGCCATCGCAAATTTTTGTAGGTTATCTAAATATCTGAATAAAAATTATATACAGGGTATCGTATAAATTGGGCCAGTCTCAACTTTTAATTTTAAAATACGGACCTGTATTTTTTATTGCATTTTTTTGAATGCCAAGAGTCATGTTTCATATTGTCGTTGTATCTTCATCTGAATTACAGAGTATTTTGGAAGTATTGAACAATAACCAGTGAAATTTCAACATAATATATTTTAAATTTCAGCTGTAATTAAAAAAATATCATAGAATAAGGTATATAATGCCTAGTTTCAGTTCAATATTTCCAAAACACTTAATTATTTGGATAAAAATGAATCGCCAATATACATGACTCTTGGCGTTTGAAAAAATGCAACAAAAAATACAGGTCTATATTTGAAAATGAGAATTTGAGGGTGGACCTGTATATAGTTTTTATTCAGATATTTGGATAGCTTACAAAAAGTTGCAATGGCAAAGCGACAATTTGTTTAAAAAAATTCCTAAAATAAAAAGATATATGCAAAAGAAGAATTTCGAAATTTTCGATTTTTTCTGTATAACTCCAGATCTAAAGAAGACGTGTCAGATTTTTTAAATTCATATAATTAACCTCTGAAATACGCTAATTTGCTCTCATTCAACAAACCCTTTATCTCTTACCGTTATCGAAATCCCCATGCATAGACTCGAATTTGGAAAGCCCTGTATATCTGTATGTATATATATATATATATATATATATATATATATATATATATATATATATATATTATATATATATATATATATATATATATATATATATATATATATATATATATATATATATATATATATATATATATATATAGGGCCGGATTTAGGTATGGGCCACATGGGCAAATTTTGAAGGCCAGTTAAATTTTGCTAAAAAATCAAGAGCGTTTCATGCAACATTTTTGTTTTCACTCAGATTTATACACTAATTACTCAAAGGATATTGAAGCTCCCTTTTTTTCTGGTTGATTGTCATCAATTGAAAGGTCTGTGTAAAGAAAAGGCATCCAGTACAGAAGAAATGTCGCTGTCACAGATACATTTTGTCCAAAGATCTCCAGAACTTATAACCAAAAGTAAGAGTAGCTCTTAAGATGTTTTTGTGTACACCAGCCAGCAACTGTGCAGCAGACGTTCATTTTCTTCTCTTTTACGAGTAAAGAATTATTTAAGATCAAATTTTGGCCAGAAAAGGTTAGTTAACTCAGCTATTTTAACCATAGAAAAAGACTTGAGAAAAAGACTTAACGTGTAAGCTTCACTTAAATGATGTCGATGATACATTCGCTAATATTAAAGCTAGGCGTAAAAAAATCTGAAAACTTGAGTTTAAACTTTTTGAAAAGTTTCACTACGAATTGAATGTTTTAGCTCTCAAAAAACAGTTTCATCTTTGAATCGTTTTCGATTTCCTAATTTCCTGATGTTACAATCCACTTTGAAAAAAAACAAAATTTATTTTTCTTTAGTTTATGTGGTTTGAAAATAAGTGAAAAAAATATTAATTTCTGAATGGTTGGTAAACAGTAATGATACAAAAAACAATATAAAGGACTTACTGGGTTTTTTCGAATCTCGTCGGCAACAAATGACGAAACATGTAACTTTTCCTTTAATCCATATTATTCCGTTAATTATGATAACAATAATAATTGCACTATGTTTTGTTTAACACTTGAAGGATATGTTGAGGCATAAAAGGAAATCATAGATTCTCTGCAAATATTCCACATAACAAAGTACTAATTAGCATTATTCCTAGATCATAGTTAGTGAGGTTATATAAAGCTATGACATTATTAAGATGTTATTCGAATTTATTCTTAAGAAATTGATTAATGTTCGAATAGTATTATTTTAGGTGTGGCAAATTGCCGCGTTTGGGAGGCGGGGGCAGAGAAATACTTTGGGCCCATGGGCTGCAAATTCGTAAATCCGGCTCTGTATATATATATATATATATATATATATATATATATATATATATTATATATATATATATATATATATATATATATATATATATATATATATATATATATAAATGTATATATATATATATATATATATATATATATATATATATATATATATATATATATATATATATATATGTATGTATATATTATTCTAGGAGTGCCAGCCTTATTTGTTGGAGAAAGCATTTTAAATCATGAACTTTGTTAATTTACTTCACATATAATCAAAATATTAAAGAGTCAACAAATTTTTATTGATTTTGAAATCCACAATATTTTTAACTCCGTGAAAATTTAAATGGAAATACCTACTAGTAACAATTGGAATAGAATAGAACAGAATAAGTTTATTAATTTCATAGATTATTCGTACAAATATTAAATATAAATATGCGCAAAATAAAAATGAAACAAGTCACAAAAAACAAATACAGAAGCTTATTTATAACAATAAACCCTGAACTCCTCGACCGAGTAAGGTTCACATTTCATAATTAACTTGTGAATGCTTCTCTTAAAGGTCCCATGATTTGAAATAACCTGTAGATGTTTAGGTTACATATTGAACAACTTGAGTGCCATGTACTCTGTGCCCCTTTCACGTAGAGTGGTAGAATGAATAGGAAAAAAGTACGGAACACTTTTCCTTGTATCATTAATATTCTTAAATTTTGCAAAATAATCTTGATTTTTATGGAAAAATGTAAGTATTTTATATATATATACAGCCCATAGAAAGTGAATAAATTGTGCTTTCTAAAGAGACCACGACAAGATTGTCTGTAGTCGAGGCGAAGCATAGATCTAACTGTCCATTTTTGGCAAATAAAGAGACTATCAGAGTGGATGGAGCCTCCCCAGAAAATGATACCATAGGAAAGGATAGATTGGTAATTAGCAAAATATAGAATTTTTAGGACATGCAAGTGGACTAGATCTCTCAACATAAAAAGGGTAAATGAGGCCGAATTCAGCTTCTTTCTGAGCTGATCAATATGAAGGCCCCATCTCAAATTCTTATCCAAGGCAATACCGAGGAAACTCACGGAATCTCTCACTGGTATCTGGTTCTCGACATCACCAACAAACTTCGGGAAAGCAACCTTTGACCTGAATGATCGGAAAAAGACACTCTCAGTTTTTTGTAGATTGATTTTTAGTTTATTATTATCGCACCAAATTCCCACTTTATTGATAAGTGACACCGCAGAAACCAGAGCAGCACTGATATCCGTAGAGTTTATGAGAAAATTCGTGTCGTCGGCAAACATAATAGCATTACAGTCATTATATGAGCAATTACCAGGAAGCGAATTTATGAAAACGAGAAACAAAAGTGGCCCCAGGATACTACCCTGTGGTACCCCCTTCGTAATCACTCGGTCCTCAGATACGTATGAAACACCATCTCTCAACAACACTACTCTCTGTTTACGATTTGTGAGGTAGCTGGAAATTAAATCCAACTGTCTATCTCTAATCCCACACGCTTCAAGAAAAAATAGGAACAATTTGTGATCAATAAGATCAAAGGCTTTCGATAAGTCGAAAAATAGCCCCAACGGTACTTCACCCTTCTCAAGAGCGATGAGTATGGCAGTAGTCAGTTCAAAGACTGCCGTTTCTGTACCCCTATTCCGCACAAAACCATGCTGACAGCGGACAATAATCTTGAACCTTCTGAAGAAACTTAGGAGCCTGTCTGCAAGAATCCTCTCAAAAACTTTCGAAAATGACGTAAGTAGACTTATAGGCCGGTAATTATTTAAGCCTACTTGAAAATGTTTACATTAAAACTTCACAGTTCATTGAATATCAGTTACTGCTGAAAATAGGCAAATATGTACAAACTTCACTAAAAACAACTTTTAACGTAAACATTTGCACACCTCTTATTCAGCAGATTATCATTAAGCTTCAGGTTTCCATGATTCTTTAATAGCCGTTTTGACAATCAATAGGTATCAAGCAGCGCGTTATCTATGGAAATAACAAATCAACCCAAAAAGGACACTTCCGGGACATTATTTCAATAGAATATTAATAATCCTAGAACCGGTTTTAATGTGATATACACAATTCTTCTAATTTTCACTAATTTCATGAAGTCAACGCTTTCATAAAATCGGTTTGAAATCTTAATTTATGTTGCCTGAGGAGTTAAGTATCCATTTTCTTCTGGGGATTGTTGGACATTAATCCAACAAGCAATTTATGAAAAATACACTATTCGATCATTTTCAAGTTCATATATAAGATGAAGTGAATAAGGAAAATTAATCAATTATTTAAAAATTATCAAACAATTTCGAAGGGAGCTGGTTATATGATCTTATTAGATCTCTTCAGAACAACTGACTTGACTCGGAGTGAATTACCATATTTGTAATTGTTGTTCGGAATAGATATAACCAGTTGCTTTGGAAGATTGTTCGATAATTTTTAAATTATTTAAGAATTCTACACATTATGTGATATATAAAATAATGTTCCGAAGAAGTACTTAAGATAAATTAAATGAAAGAAGGAATAAATTTTGACAATACCATGAATGTATTTCAGTCAGAAAACTACACATTAGAGATAAACTGAAATTATATAATAAACATATTATATGTCAACAACTATATGACTGAACAATAAAATCATCAATAAATATATATATATATATATATATATATATATATACATATATATATATATATATCCTATATATATATATATATATATATATATATATATATATATATATATATATATATATATATATATATATATATATATATATATATATCTACAGTGGCGTAGATAGGGGGGGATCAAGGGGATCAACCCCCATGAGCCTACAACAATTATAGTAGAATTGAATAAAAGTCTTCTTATCTACGTATTTATAAGTATACATGAAATTTACTGAGCACTATAGCACCTTTTTCGATATTATGTATGTGCAATTATTGAGTATTGTATAATTTTCGCGCTTAGAAGAGGAGAACCAAAAAGTTCAAATGGCTCTAATGGAAAATTTTTATTCCGAAAGAAAGAAGTCAATCAAAATCTCCTCGCACTTCTTCTCTTTCTTAACTGTATACTGTACTTACTATTAAAAAAAAATCTCGAGCTTTTGTTTAATAGTATAGTATTATATCTAAAGCAGTTTCGTTCAATAGTATAGGTAGTATAAAATTCAGAAAGAGAAGAAGAGCGAGGAGGTTTTGGTTGACATCTTCCTTCGTAAATAAAATTTTCCATTTCACATACGTTTTCTAGTCCTAGTGACCGATTAAATTCCTGTTTACATTCGAGGACCGTGACTTCTACTCATAGAAGATTTTCAATCAATATTTAATATTTCGAATATTTTTTGAGGTAGAGTAGGTATTAAAATATGACTAACTCTTGGCTTTGATTGTCAATTAAATTACTCCATAATATTTTGAAGTTAATAAAAATTGTCGAGTTAGTAAAAGTTTTCTTGTGATGGCGTTCAATCCGTTTCTGGACTATGGATTTACTAATCATGAGAATATATAGTCTAGTCAACAAGTGCTTTTTTTGTTTAACTTTTTTCATGAGTCTCAGAAGAATATGAACAAGGTGTCATTGGATTCGGAAGAGCATGTAGATATTTTTTGAAAAAAGTGAAGTTCCGTTTAAGAGAATTGTAAAAGTTATAATCAATTTACTGAAAGAAAAAATTATCTCAAAAACTAATTGATATTTTTGATATCTCAATAAAGATACAAATAGAGGAGGATATTTTCTAAAAGAAAGTCTCCTGGAACTGTAGGATTAATATTTATAATTTTCTCGTAGGGGTAAATATACGGCCGAAAACGGGCAATCTGGCTTGCGAAAGTGACGCCTATTTGGGACTTTAACAATTAACATTATTTAACTAAGTATATTAAATATTAAATTAAGAAATAAAAAATTTCAAGTTCTTACTGGATAGGTAAATGAACAATGATCCAGAACATTTTTTCGCAGTTTTTCAATTAGTTATGCAATAGTTTTTTGCTGCTTGAACAAGAACAGTGCAAGTGTAATAACTGTTAAACTATAGATCTCATATTTTTTTCCTTTCTTGGAGCTAGTTTCTGAAGTCTGCAGAATAGATCCCCGTTAAAAAAAATTTAAATTTTTAGTTTTTTACTAACAATTTACTTAGTTGCAAAATTGAACACTTTAATTAATCATACATTTTTTCTAGATTCTCTTATAAACAACGCATTCGTTTATAACAATTTTTTAAACAATAGGAGATGAATATTGAAAAAAACCATTTCCTTGTAGCTTCCGATAATAAAAAACGGATCATTAAAATTATAAAAATAATTTCATTTTGATGTTGCAAAACTAAGTAAATTGTTAATAAACAACTGAAAAATTGAAATTTTTTTATTTTTTCAACGGGGATTTACTCTGAAGCCATATAATAATAGCTCTAAGAATGAAAAAAAATCTAAGATCTATAGTGAACAGTTATCGCACTATTGGATAACTATTTGAAAAATCGCTATTATCGCCAGATAACTGCTCATTCACCGATTTAGTAACTGTATGAATTTTTTCATTCCTTAATTTTCATATTTATTATGGTTGAATAATGTTTATTGTTTTAGTGTCCTTAATGCTCGTGACTTGCCCAAACCAAATAACCCGTTTTCAGCCGTATTTTTACCTCTCTGAGAAAATATTGATCCTATACAGTTCCGGAAGTTGAGTCTTTCTTTTGGGAAATTTCCTCATCTTTTCGAATCTTTTCAGATTTCAAAAATTTCAATTAATTTTTGACATATTGGTGAAAAATCAAACCTCTTTTTTTCAGGATATTGTTTATAACTTTCACAATTTTCGCGAGCGAATTTTTATTTTTCTCAAAAAAACATATACATGCCACTCCGAATCGAGTGACACCTTACTCAAAGTTTTCCGAGACTGCGGAGAAAAGTTGAACAAAAAAGGATTTGTTGACTAGACTAAATATATTAGAAAGATTTTCGGTGTTTTCAAGCATGATTTATATACGTTTTGTATAAAGCAGCTGATAAATTCATCGAAACTGACGAGCTTTATCAAAATTTTTTTATTGTCACACCTGTTGTTCTCGTTAGTTGAAAGTGTAGAAGAAATATTTAATTCGTAGAGGCGATGTTAAGCCTAAAATGCAATAAGAGAGCTGGATGATTGCCTAGAAATTTTTTTTTTCGAATATCATGTTGCTCAGAATATTATCTACGCTGACGATATCGATGTTTGAAGCGAATAAAAATGATTCAAAGGAGCACAAATGGACTTGTAATGACCCTTCTGAATATATAAAATTCATTGCAAATTAAAAACTCATGTTTGTCCAATTGTTTGTCATTGAAAGGTTTGGCTGCTCTGGCAATTCATCGTGCAATGAATTCACAGCTGACGAAGTCATAATTTCAAATCAGATAATTTGAATTTTTTGCAATTCAATTTAACTCTTCTGCTTATTTTTTACTACCTACATGAAAGATTATTTTTATCAAGAAAACTAGAACTTTAGATGAAAAACTTATGAAATTTTGCACTTAGTCATATCCCCCCCATCGCAAAAAACTATCTACGCCACTGTATATCTATATAGTATATTCATATAACTGAGGATTGAATTCTCGACCATTCTGAAACTTATCAAGTAAACTTTGAAATAAAACTTTATCTGGCTCATAGTTTCAATACATTAAAATAATTATTGCATTTAACAGGGAAGGACAGTTGACATGTTTCGAGTTGTAAACTCATTATCAAGACTAACTACAGGATAGTATTACAATACATATATATATATATATATATATATATATATATATATATATATATATATATATATATATATATATATATTTATAAGACAAGCAATAGCAGAGATGATATCTGAAAATCAATATGTTTGTTCACAAGGGGTAATTTACTGTTTTGGGTGGAACTTGTTTCGAGCGTGATACGTCCTTCAGTACTCGATTTTCTTCGCGAATTTTTTTTCAATCAAATAAATTATATTTCAATTTTTATTTCGGTTTATTCATATAACTGAGGATTGAATTCTCGACCATTCTGAAACTTATCAAGTAAACTTTGAAATAAAACTTCATTTAGCTCATAGTTTCAATACATTAAAATAATTATTGCATTTAACAGGAAAGGACAGTTGACATGTTTCGAGTTGTAAACTCATTATCAAGACTAACTACAGGAGAGTATTACAATATATATATATATATATATATATATATATATATATATATATATATATATATATATATATATATACATATATATATATATATATATATATATATATATATATATATATATATATACATATATATATATATATATATATATATATATATATATATATATATATATATATATATTTTATAAGACAAGGAATAGCAGAGATGATACCTGCAAATCAATATGTTTGTTTACAAGGGGTAATTTACTGTTTTGGGTGGAACTTGTTTCGAGCGTGATACGTCCTTCAGTACTCGATTTTCTTCGCGAATTTTTTTTTCAATAAAATAAATTATATTTCAATTTTTATGCACTTCTCGCGCAAATGCGACCTCTGATGCTTAAGCTTTTTTTGTTTATGACATAGAAGCTTACACATAGGTTACTAGATGAAAAAAGTCCCGTTTTAGACGACCAATAATGGAAGATTATTTTCAGACATGACATAGGCGATTCAACTTCTCAGTCAAATGCATCAAACGAACTAAATTATTTTCCACATACTCCCAGATTCCAAATAAAAACGAATTCAAAACATAATAAGTATGAATCATACAGAATAAAACTTTTTTTATTATTTCATTATCTATATTACATAATCATTCTCATAACTTATCATCAAGTTGAAGCACTAGAAACTTTAACATAATTTATTCGAACATTAAATTATCAGTATGTCTAACTACATCTAATATCATCACATATAAATAAATAATACAAAAATATCACATATAAAATTACATTTGAAAACTTATAATAAGAAAAAGATAAAATAACAAAACTTGAAACAACATTACTCAAGACATGACGCAAGTTGCTTCAAACTAGGAATTGAGCTGCCGCAGATACTGTAAGGATAAAATTATTTTATAAGATTTACAAGTTTTAAAACTTACAACAGGTGCAAACTTTATGTTTTAAATAAATCAAAAATGTTTATACGTGAAACGAAAACTCAAATTTAACTTACTAAATTTCACAAGCTTATTCCTCATCAGCTGGATTCTGCACTTTATCTAGATGATCCAAAATCTCTCTGAAAAATAATGTCCCTTCTCTTCCTCTTTTAGTGCAGAGGTGTTTCTTCAGCTCCTCGAATGAGTTGGCTAATTGCACGTGAATCAAAAGTCTCTTTGAATTTGATAGCGCATATTCTGATTGTTTCCGTTTGGCCTTTTTAAACCAAATTATTAGTTTTTCAACTTTACGTTCAACATTGACCGATGATTTAGAACCCCTTTGATCCATAGCTATTACCCTATTAACTATCTCAGTGGCAGTTAAGTAAGAGAAGTGAGGTAATAAGGGACGGAATATTGCTTATATACGGAGTTCAGAGTAGGTACTAACTGCTTCCTACGCTATAATCGAAAAATAGATCCATATTCAAAGAATATGCGTGTATACTTTTCTGTTTTCTGTTTTGCCATATACTTATTCGTATACTAGCAGGTTTACACTTTGAAAATCTGCTTATTAAAATGGGTGCGATTAGCCAAGATAGTTTTTCGTTTCATGACTTTTTGTGATGCTTGCCATCAAAAACTCAATTTCATATACCTAACTCTACATATATATATATATATATATATATATATATATATATATATATATATATATATATATATATATATATATATATATATATATATATATATATATATATATATTTATATATATATATATATATATATATATATAAATATATTTATTCGAATTGTTGTTGCCTGTGATCTATTTTTAATCTTTTGATAATTATTAGCAATAACAGGCTGGTTGAATCTTAAAAAACTCGATTTTATTAAAAAATTGTAATTATAATTCCATATAAACGTGCTATACCGATAATTTTGCTCCACATCTTTAATGTTTTCCCATGACTGATTTCTTTGTTGTTAGATAAATAGTACCCTATTATTTTTATTTTCAAACATTACGTAGGTAAAGGTTTCTTTGGTTTCCCTTACCATCTAATGATAACATTTTTGAATGTTAATATTAGACTGAATAGCATATAATAAATAATTAGCAAGACAAAGCAGCCTTATCTTTTCAAATTTTTCACATCAATAAATGTCAAAGAAATTTCAATTACGAATATCATAGTGAAACGTCAATTTTTTAATAAAATCGAGTTTTTTAAGATTCAACCAGCCTGTTATTGCTAATAATTATCAAAAGATTAAAAATAGATCACAGGCAACAACAATTCGAATAAATAATTAAATATTGCAAGCTGAAAATATGGCAATGACCCCAAACTTAAGCTGAGAGTTTCAAAGTTTTTATAAACTGTAAGTACCCTTTTTTTAAAGGATTTGAAATTCTAAATAAATAAAAAATTTCATTAAAAACGGCTACTTCCATATAAACGAACTATACCGATAATTTTGCTCTACCTATTTAATATTTTTCCGCGACTAATTTCTTTGTTATTGTTTATTTACTCGTTCTTAGTTCTCGCGGATAGCATTAATCGCCTCC
This sequence comes from Cynegetis impunctata, assembly GCA_030704885.1. Lineage (NCBI taxonomy): Eukaryota > Metazoa > Arthropoda > Insecta > Coleoptera > Coccinellidae > Cynegetis > Cynegetis impunctata. The sequence goes on from JARQZK010004337.1 coordinate 117,188, forward strand.
GTGGCAAAGTTTGACCAAATCTCCCATACCGGAGAGTTCAAACAATAAACCACAATGAGTGTGATTGTCTTCCGTATCAAAGGATTTTGTTTGTTGTACTATTTTCATCTTCAAATTTTCAATCCAATGCTTTGCTACGCCGTTCTGATGAGGACCAAAGAGTCCGAAACACGTGTCAACGGCTGCTTCCATATAAACGTGCTATACCGATAATTTTGCTCCACATCTTTAATGTTTTCCCATGACTGATTTCTTTGTTGTTAGATAAATAGTACCCTATTATTTTTATTTTCAAACATTACGTAGGTAAAGGTTTCTTTGGTTTCCCTTACCATCTAATGATAACATTTTTGAATGTTAATATTAGACTGAATAGCATATAATAAATAATTAGCAAGACAAAGCAGCCTTATCTTTTCAAATTTTTCACATCAATAAATGTCAAAGAAATTTCGATTACGAATATCATAGTGAAACGTCAATTTTTTAATAAAATCGAGTTTTTTAAGATTCAACCAGCCTGTTATTGCTAATAATTATCAAAAGATTATATAAATATATATATATATATATATATATATATATATATATATATATATATATATATATATATATATATATATATATATATATATATATCCGGACACTATACTTTCATAGTTTATGTGTACATGCCTTCAAAAATAAACTTTTCCGGAATTGTAGTCGTTTGATATATCAAACCCGTGGATGTGCTGGTGGGTTTCTGTCGACCCAAAGATTCTAGAAGGAAATTTGCCATCGATTTTTCATTCACACCTTGCCCAAAGCATGCAATCTCTTACCAATAGCTTATGACTGGACTGAAAAGTTTTTCAGTTGAATCAAAAAAATTTATTTTTCGAAATTACATAGATTTTATAAAATTTTTAGAATAAATATGATAAGTATTAGATGATAAATTGCTGAGATGTTTTGCTCAAACATGTCTGAAAAGTGTCCACATCACTGTGATGTGTTTTTGGAATTGCACAACACAAGTGTTCAGTCACTTAGGTGCATGAACTTAAACGTTTTCATTACTTTATTGTTCCTGACCTTATAGTTTAGTATTATATAGTTCTTTCATGGATTGTTTCTTATGTTAACTTATAATTAATTGCCTGAATTTGTGTTGGTAATGATAATAATTGTATAAGTTGTGTAAGAATAAATAAATAAATATATGTTTGTATGTATGTGAGAGCTTGTATATTTTACACTTGTTTACACGATAAAGGACGCAATTTTGCAGCAATAGGGTTGAAAGTTTGTAAGTAGATAGTTTCGTATATCTTGGATTTTGGAGCAATAAGGTTGAAACCTTGTAAGTAAGTAGCTTCAAATGATATTTTGAATTGGATTGATTTTGGTACCAAATGATTGACCCCAAAGTAAGGAAAAAATTTTGTTTACGTGATAGGCGGCACAATTTTGGAGCAATAGATTTAAACGTTGGTAGGTAGATTAGACTACAGGCCCATGTCAAAAAATGGATGGGTCATATGAACCACCAGGTGACGTATGTAGGACGATATAAGAGCATAAAATAATAAGATTCAGCACTATGCCGTCACTTGAAAGCTGTCCAACTGAGTGCTGGTGAGAATTGAAAAGTGCAGGTAGAGTGAGTACATTTTGGTCATATCTTTTTGTACAGCATTTTTACCATCGATAGATCCATGAAAAATAATAAGTGCCGTAAAAAAATGGTGCGCCACAAAGTCGGTAAATTGTTTTCATTTTCTGACAATTTCCAGGGTATATTTGGTCATTTCATTCTGTACGGCGTCAGTTTCATACTGTTTCAATACAGCTTCTAATCCATTATTCCGCAACGCCGTACAAAAATCATGCGACAAGGGAAAAAATCGAGGGTTGCAAACCCCTCTCTTTCCGTGGTCCGGGAAGTGATTTGAAAAAGTACGGCTTCGGTTTCGAAACATTATCTAGCACTCAAAAGTACTATTAAAAATAAAAAATTATTGTTCATTTGAATGTATATTAATAATTATCTTAATTTCATGGTATACTTGATTTATAAAGCTGTAAAATCATTTGACTCTGTACATCAACTTTTTTTTCAATATGATATTGTAAAATATAATCAGGGCCGGCCTAAGGGGTGTGCGAAGTATGCAGCCGCACACTCAAGACTTTTGGAGGGGCATTAAATTGACCAATTTTTGTAAAAAAAAAATAATAAATTTGGAAAATTTTAAGAAACTGATTTAAATATTGGGCAGAAATATTTAAACTATACTCGCCGGCATATCATTGGAAGCTTGGACACTAAACAGCTGTACACTCCCCTCTACACCCCTCGCCCAGCGTCGTTGCCAGTTTGTGGATTGAAAAATTAATTCACACAGCTAAAAATCCCAAGCTTCCAATGATTTGCCGCCGACTATAAAAGGAATTTTGTCTTAAAACTATTATAGTTAAAATTCAAGGTAAAACCGAAGATCTGCCCGGCTACCCCAGTGAGTTCTGAAATACAGTAAGTCTGATGCCCTTGACCAAGGTCCAAGGTCAGTAGAACAGTCGTCTCGTGGCGGGACGCGGAAAGTGTTGTGACTCATCTTCCTGCCTCCCTCCCCCACCCCGACTTTTCTATTCTAGCCAATTGGCGTCTGAAATTAAGATAGTAAATTCATTCTCCGAAATAAAAGCAAGAAAAGCCCTTGTATAAAATGTATAATAAAAGAGACTGTATATCCTAATAGTTAATAATTTTTTTTGTGTTTGCGCCATTAATAAACACTGTAATTATTGGTTCACTACACAGAAAAAAA
>JARQZK010004337.1:125000-140000 GCA_030704885.1 Cynegetis impunctata
TCCCTTGTCGCATGATTTTTGTACGGCGTTGCGGAATAATGGATTAGAAGCTGAATTGAAACAGTATGAAACTGATGCCGTACAGAATGAAATGACCAAATTTACCCTGGAAATTGTCAGAAAATCAAAAAGATTTACCGACTTTGTGGCGCACCATTTTTTTACGGCACTTATTATTTTTCATGGATCTATCGATGGTAAAAATGCCGTACAAAAATAAATGACCAAAATGTACTCACTCTACCTGCACTTTTCAATTCTCACCAGCACTCAGTTGGACAGCTTTCAAGTGACGGCATAGTGCTGAATCTTATTATTTTATGCTCTTATATCGTCCTACATACGTCACCTGGTGGTTCATATGACCCATCCATTTTTTGACGTGGGCCTGTAGTCTAGATAGTTTATTATGTCATCTTGGATGGAATTGATTTTGGTACGAATTAAAACTCAAAAACTTAAAACAAAAAATTACATGATCGAGTTAGGTATATAATAAAATTAGGAATTCATCTATATATCCATGAAAGTATTCTTCCATATAAAAAATTAACCTCTCATCATTCTCATTAAATAATAAATTTTAAAAATATATAAACCAAAAGGCGAATGCGCTGGGACAACTTTCAGTATAATTATGTAGTAGGTGCTAAGCAAAAATAGCACAGTGCATAGTTCTGATATCTCGCAATATTTTCGTCAGGGAACTCTAACTGTCTATAAAGTAGAGTTTCGATCTCAAATTGCCTGTTATTGCTAGACAAAAAAATAACAATACAACACAAGAGAGAATAAATCATATATAATATATATATATATATATATATATATATATATATATATATATATATATATATATATATATATATATATATATATATATATATATATATATATATATATATATGTAAACATATTTATAGATATATATATATATATATATATATATATATATATATATATATATATATATATATATATATGTATATATTTATATATATATATATATATATATATATATATATATATATATATATATATATATATATATATATATATATATATATATCCATATATATATATATATATATATATATATATATAGTTGATGGAATCCGTCGTTACTACGTGATAATTTAACATGATTAACAAAACTAAATTTGAATTTACTACGTTTATTATCACAAAATATTTTGAAAAATATAACACTGCGATTGCAATTTCGGTCACTAGACCATCATCGGGCAGATTGAGTTAAGAACTGAATACAAAATAATTATAGATTTGCGCTTACGGGTGGGAAAGGATTATTGCAGGTACCTAAATAGACAAGAGGAACATATTTCAAGAAGGGCTAATCGAGTGAATTTCACAAATTGGTACAATACAATGTTCTTAGAAAAGTCATTATTGTTTAAATACACTAAATATAGGAGAATATATCAAGTCAATCTGGTCGTTCAGCAAGATATCTTTTGCATTATTATTGAGTTTAAAAATTTCTAATGATTCTAAGTAAGTTTGGTTCCTTTCGGTAATTTGTGCATGATTTGAAAATTATCTATTTGTGGAAATGGGTGGTGGTTTTCACGGCAATGATTTGAAAACGTTAGGAAATTTCCCCAAATACACTATCAAAACCTAATTTTTCAATAATACATATGAACCCTGGAACTCCAAAACTTTACGGATTAATAAAAAACCACAAAGAAAATAGCCCAATACGACCTGTAGTTTCTCACATAAATAGCCCAACGTATAAATTAGCCAAAGATCTGAATTTCACATTCAGAAGATTAACTAATTTCACTCCAAAATATACAGTAAAGAACTCTGTTGATTTAGTACAGAAACTGAAAAACTTTGTAACTCCTGCTAACTCTTTTCTTGTTAGCTTCGATGTTGATAATATGTTCTCCAATATATACCAGCAGATGAGTGTTTACCACTTGTCTTAGATATTTTGCAACAATTCACTATGGATATTATTAAAATAAATGATATCATTTTCTTATTAGATATATGTCTTAGTCAAAATTACTTCCAGTTTGATAACAAAATTTTTGAACAATCTAGTGGGCTGGCTATGGGTTCCCCCTTAAGTCCGCTTATTGCAGACATTTTCATGTCACATATAGAGAACATAATATTCAATTCTACAAAAGCATCGCATATAAGTTTTTGGCATAGATACGTTGATGATGTAATTGCTTGTTTTAAGGGCACCGCGAGACAATTAGATCAGTTTATGAATTATATTAATAGGATTCACCCAAATATAAAGTTCAAAATTGAAAAAGAATTGGATCGACAAATAAACTTCTTGGATTTAACTATCTCATAATAATAATACTTTGAGTTTCGATATATATAGAAAACCAACTTTCACGGATATATGTATTCCGTCGGATTCAAATCATCCTCTTTCCCATAAACATTCAGCTTTTAATTCAATGATCCACAGAGCGTTTTCAATTCCATTATCCGTAACAAATTTAGCGAAAGAAATTTCGACTATAAAACTAATTGCGTCAAATAATGGTTTTCATACAAGTTTTATAGATAAAATGATAAACAAGAAACGTAATCAACTAGCGTACAACAGCATATATCCCCAATTAAAAGTAGAAAAATCGGAAAAATTCACATCTTTAACATATTTTGGTCCTCTAACAGAAAAAGTTGCTAATGTCATTTATAAATGTAATATTAAAATTGCTTTCAAACCTAAGACAAAACTCTCAGGATTTTTATTCAATGCCAAAGATATCACTTTAAAATTTGAAAGTTCAGGAGTTTATAAGTTGATTTTGTCCTGTATGTAAAGGAGTAGGTATATATAGGTCAGACTGGTCGATCGATCAAGACAAGATTTAAAGAACACCAACAATCTTTTTTGAAAAATAAAACGGATTCAACGTTTTCAAATCATTGCCGTGAAAACCACCACCCATTTCCACAAATAGATAATTTTCAAATCATGCACAAATTATCGAAAGGAACCAAACTTACTTACTTAGAATCATTAGAAATTTTTAAACTCAATAATAATGCAAAAGATATCTTGCTGAACGACCAGATTGACTTGATATATTCTCCTATATTTAGTGTATTTAAACAATAATGACTTTTCTAAGAACATTGTATTGTACCAATTTGTGAAATTCATTCGATTAGCCCTTCTTGAAATATGTTCCTCTTGTCTATTTAGGTACCTGCAATAATCCTTTCCCTCCCGTAAGCGCAAATCTATAATTATTTTGTATTCAGTTCTTAACTCAATCTGCCCGATGATGGTCTAGTGACCGAAATTGCAATCTCAGTGTTATATTTTTCAAAATATTTTGTGATAATAAACGTAGTAAATTCAAATTTAGTTTTGTTAATCATATATATATATATATATATATATATATATATATATATATATATATATATATATATATATATATATATATATATATATATATATATATAAATATATAAATATATACACATATATATATATATATATATATATATATATATAATATATATATATATATATAAATATATATATATATATATATATATATATATATATATATATATATATATATATATATATATATATATATATATATATATATATATATATATATATATATATATATATATATATATATATAAGTATATATATATATATATATATATATATATATACATATATATATATATATATATATATATATATATATATATATATATATATATATAGTGGCGTAGCGTGCCTTGGAGGGGCCCTGTATCAAAATTAGTTGCGGGGCCCAAATTAACGATTTCTCACACAAAAAAATGCTTATGTTAAATTAAAATAAATGTTTATTGATCATAAGTTATAAATTTCTTCAAGAAATTGAGCTAGGACACAATTCAAATTAAATATACACTTTTCTTGCTTTTTTTTCGGGCAAATTGATTTATTAAATCATCTATAACTGAAGACGATTGTAGTTTTTCTAACATTTATGCCTCCATAGACAACAGTGACAAGTCTGATAGCCGTTCCTGTCCGATCGAAGTCCTTAGGTAATTTGTTTATCAGTTTCAATTTCGAAAAACTTCTTTCAGCTTTTGCGGATGTAACTGGTAAGGCCAAGAATAGAAAGCATGCTGTTATTACTTCCGGGACACTGGATACAAGGCTATTGAATTTTATCAGCAATAATTCCATGAGTTCCTTAATGGAATTAATTTTTTGAATTTCAGATTTTAAGCATGTTTTCAGAGCAATTAATTGTTCATAAAGATTAACTGAGATGTCTTATGTCAAAAAACCAAATTCACCCTTCGCTAGTGGTAGATAAATAACTAGTACTTACCATTGTAATCTATATCACTCACAGAAGCTGATTGCTGAAAAAATGAAGAAATTTTGGGCATTTTTTTCATAACCTCTTCCCTTTTCTGTTTACATTTTCTTTTCATAGCTCCACTGGGATAATCTCTTTTTTTTTCACTCATTCTTTTCACAAATCAAACTAAGTAAAGAACAAATAATCAGAAAAACAAGCTTGTATTGTATTACAATGTAATAATAATAACGTTTGAACCGGGATGAAATAAAACGCGTGAATATAATTGCTCTCCGTGGTTTGTCATTGTACATCGGTTAATGCGAGATACCCCCGTTAGAGGGAATGACTTAAACGGGGGAATCCCGCAATAACCGATGTACGATTTTGCCAACTTTTGGCAGCAAGCTTGACCCGGGAAAAAACGAATTTGCTTTTCTTGACTTTTTTCATTTCTGAAGTGAAAACTCTGTCGGCACGTTAGCCCTGTAGACCGGGGGCCCCGTATCATATATACGGCGGTAGCTACGCCCCTGTAATATATATATATATATATATATATATATATATATATATATATATATATATATATATATATATATATATATATATATATATATATATATTCGCACATCACTTGGTGAAACATCATGGAGAATAAACTTTAAAATAAAACAACACTTAGTTCATAGTTTTACTATATTAAAATAATTATTGTATTTAACAGGAAAGGACAGATGACGTGTTCCGAGTTATGAACTAATTATCAAGACTAAGTACAGGAGATTTAGAATCTAATTTTATAAGATAGACAATAGCAAAGGTGAATAGGTGATACCTGCAAATCAATTTGCACGTTCACAAGAGGTAGGTAATTTACTGTTATGAGAGGAACTTATTTCGACAATTTCGAGCAGGTCAAGACCATTTCCTTTATTACCTGAATGCGACAATTGGGTTTTGTTGAAATCCAGGAAGTCATTAAATTTGATACAATGTTTGGAGAAGCCAGTAGAGTTTTTTTTAGTAAAATTTACTTTATGTGTTCATCAACACGAATGCTTATATTTTTTCCTGCTTGTCCAATATAGAAAAGAGGACACTCGTAGCTAAGTATTTTGTTAACACCTCTGTTTTCACCGATGTTAGTCTTTTCCTTAATATTATTGACCATTGCCTATTGAGAATTTCTAGATCATTAGTGAAATTGATGAGAGCATTAACTTTGAACCAAAAACTTCATTAAATCTGAAATTTAGATTCTTGAAAATTCCTTAACAACCAATATGTTGGCCGTGCAGTTAAAATTTGTGGTCAATTTTATCAACTATGTATGTACTTTAGTTTCTTCTATGTTGTATGTTCTTCTCGTCTGGCTTTAAAAGACGCATTGCCGCATTGCGCATGGATAGGCAATTTTATCCGCATTGAAGTTTCATAACCAATAAATTTTATAGATTTTTAAATTTTTTGTTGGACTTGATATTTTTAAAAGCACTAGAGTTTTAAAATGTATATCTTAATGAAAAAGTTATAATATTACATGGTTCAACATAATGAATCTTTGATTATTTATTTTGTTCTGAATGTCAACATCTAAATTTTTTATAATTTATTCGTGAATATAGGAAAAATGGGCAAAGGATCTAAAGATAAACGTGATATATACTACAGAAAAGCAAAAGAGCATGGTTGGCGAGCCAGGAGTGCATTCAAACTTTTACAAATAGATGAGAAGTACGATATACTTGAAGGTAATCGTTGTTTAAATATACCAATTTGATAAAAACTTAAACATTTAAAATTTTATAGGTGTCAATAAGGCGGTTGACCTCTGTGCAGCACCTGGTAGTTGGTCTCAAGTGCTTTCTCGTAGGCTGTATTTGAATGAAAAAATTACGATCTCCCCCAGATATGATTTGGATGACAGCAGTGGCACTCCTGAAGATGAACTGGTTGAAGAAGAAGACAAAATTGAACCAAATGAAGACGTGAAAATTGTTGCTGTTGATCTTCAACCCATGGCTCCTCTGCCAGGTGTCATTCAGTTACAAGGAGATATAACTAAACTGTCCACTGCACAGGAGATAATAAAACATTTCGAGGGAGGATTAGCAGATCTGGTAGTGTGCGATGGTGCTCCAGATGGTAAATTAGTTGAATTTACATGTGATATGGAAGAAAAATTTTAAACTTATGATCTATTTCAGTTACGGGACTACACTGCATTGATATTTACATACAGGGACAGTTGATTCTTGCAGCACTTCATATAGCATGTAATGTTTTAATCAAAGGGGGTACTTTCGTAACAAAAATTTTCCGAGGAAAGGATAATGATTTACTCCATAATCAGTTCCTTACCATTTTTAAGGAAGTGTATGTGTTCAAACCAAGCAGCTCGAGAAACTCAAGTATTGGTAATAACTGTTATGACTCATTTAATTTTGTAGTATAAGTATTATTACTTTCAGTGTCTTATCTTTAAACTAATATATATATATATATATATATATATATATATATATAATATATATATATATATATATATATATATATATATATATATATATATATATATATATAAATTTTTCAGAGGCCTTTGTTGTGGCTAAAGACTATAATCCTCCAGAAGGTTTTGATCCCAAACTTCTGACACCATTTTTGAATGTTGGAGAACGAAACTTTGATCAACTTACTGGTATAAATCGAATAATTATTCCCTTTATGGTATGCGGTGATATGAGTGCTTATGATTCAGATGTAACTTATCCATTGCAGGTATGTGAAGCCATTAAATTATACACATACAGTATGTACAAGCCATGTTTTGAACTTAGTGTAAGCGATGTGTTAATGCTTAGTCCTCTACAGCTGAAGTTAAAATTTCAACTACTTTATTTACACTATGGAGTGTTATTCATTATTGTTGCAACATTAAATCGTTAAATGGAAGAACATGAAGCCCCTGGGCTATTCTCGTCTCTTTTGGTATTTTATGCAATTCTTCATTTATCTTCACATTGTTTAGGTATCTACTCAAGCAAGTTAAAATAAATTTCAGACCATTAGTTTGCTATATATGTAGAATAATTTAGTTTCATGTTTTGACTATCTGTCTATTCTGCACCTTAAATAAAGAGTTGTATTCATTGAAATAGTATCATAAAAACACCCATTATGAATCCATTAGAAATATTTGTTAAAGTTGCATTTTCTTCTGATTTTTCAGTTTCAATAGGAGAATCAAAATAAGCGCTACGCCACCTGGTGACAATCAGAATAACTAAAAATCTTGACATAGATCTTACGTTCTCCTTTGTTTTGTGTTTGTTTTTGTGTGATTTTTTACAAATATTTATTATTTGCAATCATTTTGATAGCTATGAGTCGTTCGAATCGTTATTGTTCAGTTCCTCAGTGTTCTTCCTAGGAAAAGAAATGTTCAAATGTGATTTTCCATGCTTTTACTCCAGCTGGTGATAAATATCGTGTTTGTGTAGAAGGGAAAAAGGAATACTCCAAAAGTTTCTATTTTGTGTGATCTGATAACTACAGATAGTGCTCTAAACAGTTTCACTGGTCTCAATAATATGAAACTATTAGATACAATAGTAAAAGTAGTACAATCTGTTTACAGTGATCAACGGTCACTTAGATTAACAATCAAACAGCGTATTGTTTTAGTATTGACAAAATTGAAATGTGACCTTACATATGTGACATTATCTCTTTTATTTGGCATTTCGCAAGAATTATGCCAAAAATATATTTATGAAATGCTACCCATTATGAGTAGAGTTCTTAGTTGTGTCATAAGATTCCCAGAATATTCTGAAATACAGAAAAACATGCAAAAATGTTTTGAAAGTTTTCAAAATACTCGAATCATCTTAGACTGTACAGAAATTATTATACAGAAACCAAAGTGCCTTTGCTGCAGGATCAGGTTTTACTCTCAGTATAAATCTAATAACACAGTGAAATTCATGACAGGTGTTTCTCCTGGAGGTTTAATTACTTATATTAGTGAACCATATGGGGGAAGAGCATCTGATAAAACGATTTTCCAACAAAGTGATTTAATTTTAAAGTTAGAAAGCTCACAGGATGCTATTATGGTGGAAAAAGGTTTCTTGATAGATGATATTTGTCAACAGTTTAAAGTAAAGTTGATCAGGCCACCATTTTTGAAAGTCAAAAAACAGTTGACTACAGAAGAAGCATTGTTGAATGCCAAAATAGCAGCTGCTAGAGTACATATTGAACGAGTCAATCAGAGAATTAAGATATTCATCTCATGATCTAACCTAAGATTTTTCTCAATTTGGCTACAAAACAAATGATGATAATCACCTACCGCCTCAATAGCAATGAGAATACATACACAGTAACACACTTGTTCACTAAAGAAGCCTGAAAAGTCTTTATATTTATGGTAAAATTATATTTCAAAAACACAAATAAACACAACAAATACAACATAAATATTCCAATGTCAATATTTATAGTTCTACGACTGGCCGCATTGGCGCTGCATTCTTATTTTCAGATGCCTATTATTGCAAAAAAAATTGATTTTAAATAATTTCTGCAATACATTTTTGACATCTTCCGAAGTTGATAAAATTGTTGGGGAACAAGCCCATAAAACGTTAAAGTGTCATTTATTAAAAATCTACTATTTATAATCAAATTTGAATTTTTTTTGTATCAGCTTGCAGGTGAAGCAGAACCTTATGTTTATCATGAACCTGTTCAAAAGCCCATCGATCCCCCTTACGCAAATCTCAAACACATGACCCAACCAAAACCGATATCTGAAGGAAATCCTGAAATGGAGGTTCTTGCAAAGCCAAGTACTTCTTCAAAATCTGAAACAGATATGAACACTGATTCCCATTCCAGCAAAGGTGGGTCGCCTACCGAGACTCATATTATGGCAGATGCCCATGCAACAAATGAAGATTTGCTCAGTTTGCTGGTACAGAGTTTGAAGAACGATGATCCAGCTATTCAGGATAGTTTGGCTCATCTTCTGAATACATTGGGAATTTCTGCTATCGAACAGATATCGAAAGAGACAGCAACTACAATATCAACGCAAACGCCGGGGATTGATGGTGCCTCAAAAGAGATTCAAGTGCCCGAAGTTGGATCTTCAATGTTGCCTTCTGAAACTACTGTTTCGATTGAATCAGCTCAGAGACAGAATTCTCCTGTTATTGGTATGTTGGATTCATAATATGTGCATTTCCATAGTAGGTCATTTTTCTTACAACTAATATTAGGTTTACTGCGCTGATCGTAAAAATCGTTTCGTTTACCTTTGCTTGTATCAAATTTTGACGTGCATTAACGATTGCGATTATTGAAGTCCGAATTTAAGTTCCAAAGGGTAATTATCAAATGAATAAAGAGGATTGAAATTTTCATTCATGTTCAAAGGTAATTGTGCTATTCGTCCATACACTAACTCTTGTGGAGTGTATGAACAAGAGTATTAGGATTAGGAATATTTTTAGATTTAACAAGTGCTTATGATTGCTTTTTAGACAATTTTTGTCAGCAAAATTAGAAGTGATAGGTTTGAGAGGTAGTACAAAAGGCTGGATCGATTCATATCTTTCAAGTCGTCAACAAAGTGTTTGCTAATAATGGAAGAAATTATAAATCTAAATTTGCGGAATCAAAATTTGGTATACCACAGGGAAGTGTTCTAGGTCCTGTTTTATTCATTGTTTTCATTAATGATCTATGTACATTGGAAAGAGATTATTTCGATGCGATAACATGTTTTGCAGATGACACTAATATCATTCTGGGAGATAAGGAGTTTGAATTACTGGAGATTAAAGCGGATATGGCTTTCAGACAGTTGAAATCATGGTTTACTGCTAATAGATTAATCATTAATAATGAAAAGACTTTATTTAGTACTCAAAGATCTGTTAAAAATAAAGAAAATAATGTTGAAATTGATGGAATAAGTATAAAACTTGAAGAGTCAACAAAATTCTTAGGGGTTTACATAGACCAATACTTAAAGTGGACTAGTCATATTGATTATTTATCTCGTAAGCTCTGTCAGGTTGGGTATGGTATTCGTTTATTATCAAATTATTTAAATAATAAAAGTTTGAAGATGGTATATCATGCAAACTTTGAGTCGGTTTTAAGATATGGGATCATATTTTGGGGTTCTAGTTCAGAGGTGCAAAGATTGTTTGTTATACAAAAGAGAATTTTAAGATTAATATCAAAATTCAAAGTTCTTGACTCATGTAGAGGAGTATTTAAAAAAAATTGTATCTTGACAGTCTATGGTATTTACTTGTATGAATGCCTAATATTTTTCTTTAAAAACAAACCTAGCTTTGCTGTACATATGACAGACCATAAGTATGAGACAAGAACTCTAAATTTTAATTATCCTAAGCATAGATTGACCTTAACTGAAAAACATCCTTCTTATATGTGTATAAAAGTATATAATAAGTTAACGGATGAAATCAAGAAAATTATCAACTTTAATTTATTCAAAAAGAAAATAGAAGATATGCTCATTAAATTAGAACCCTACTCCCTGCTAGAGTATTTGAATTGATGGTTGTTTCATGCTCAGTAGGGGTGGGAAAGTTTCTTTGTTTGACACTGTTTAGTTGTATGTGTAGCATTAAATGTTGTAGATGTGCTTTACATGCTTCAAAATAAAGATTGTTATTATTATTATTATTATTATTATTATTAGAGAAATATTATAGTTAAATACGCGCCTAGATGTTTATGTGAGTTTTCTAGGGCTCCTAATGTTTCATGATGGTAGGCTGTTAAACTTAGGTGTTTACGTTCAAAATCTTACACTTTTCTTTGAATACTGAAGAAATAATTTCTTTCTCTTGGTCAGTTACAATTCAAGCTGGCGCCCCATATCTTAAAATAAATTTATTTACAAATGGCGCTGCTACAGTAACAGCTTCTTTGTTAGGTAGCGGATAAGCCTCTACACATTTAGATAAGTCACATTGAATCGTAAACAAAATTTTATTATATTGCGACTTTTTTCGGCTCTACCAGTGCTTTTTCAGACACTGTCCAAAGTCCTAGAGTAGAGGCGCAACATGTATCACAATGTAATAACTTTTAATTCAAAACTTGTAAGAACAAGTATTTTTAGTTATTTTCGTTGATATTGTTATTATTATTCATTTCAGTGGTGAGCGGGAACTCCCATTAAAGGGCCCGATGAGACTAATGAATCTTTTATAACAAGTATCACATTTTTTAGTTTTATCACAGATTTGTTACCATTTGGCATGTTCTTATCACAGTAGGTACTACAAAATTATCACACAGGGTAGTGTACAAATGTATCTGCCCAGACTCTCATTTCCATGTCCAGTCTGTTCTTAAATTAGTTTTTGTTAGTAGAATTCACGGTTTCATCTGATAAACTGTTCCAATAGTAAACTACACGGTTTAACAGAAAGTTTTTCCTTAGCAATTTATTGCACTTCTCTTTTCCCAGCTTCTTATTGTGTCCTCTTAGGATGGTAGATCGATTTCTAAGAAAAATGTTTAAATTACAGCTGTAGTGATGGTTAAGAATCTTGTAGGTTTCAATTAGATCTCCTCTTAGGGGTCATCCATAAATTACGTCACAAGAATTTTACCGGATTTTTTACCCTCCCCCCGTCCTTGTCACAGCTGGTCACATTTGTGAGACTCCCCCCACCCAAGTGTGACGTCACATATTTTGCAAATTTTCATTTGGAAATTATTGAATGAAAACGGCGGTTCCGAACTCAGTTTTATTTCCATTTAAATTAGTTTTCAATCAAATTAACATGGAATCAAATAATTAACAAAACAAAAAACGATTTATTATATTAATTAAAAAATTTAAAACAAAAAACAATTGACTTTGTTAATCAAAGAAATTAACAAAACAAAAAATATTAATAGAATTATATTGATTAAAGATACAAACTTAATAATCTCTATTAGTCCATGGACTAATAGATTTTCAAATGTGACGTCACGAAATTCAGTACCCCTCCCTCCCCCTTGTCATATAATGTCACACTTCGTCGACCCCCTCCCTCCCCCTAAACGTGTGACGTAATTTATGGATGGCCCCTTATCCTGCGATTTCGCAGTGTTGTAAGGCTTAGGGCTTTTAAGCGGTTCTCATAAGCCATATCATGCAACTCCAATGGAAGCCTTGTAAACTTTCTTTGCACCCTCTCCAGCAGTTCGATATCCTCAACATAGTATGGGCTCCATACACTATGGGCATATTCCAGTTTTGGTCTAACATAAGACTTATACAGCTTCAATAACATATCCCTTGAATGATCCCTAAATGCTTTTTGAATGAGATATATTAATATATTTGCTTTCTTCGTAATTTGTGATATATGCAGTTCCCACTTAAGGTCTTCAGTAATTGTTACTCCTAGATCTTTTTGACTCTTCACAACAGTGATTTGAGCTTGATCAAGGTGGTATGTTATTTTAGGATTTGTTTTGCCGATGTGGAGAACAACACATTTAGCATCATTCAAGGGCATTTTCCAGTCCTGGGCAATGGATTACAGTAGATGTTAACATCTACTGTAATCCATTGCTGCAACACATACAGCTACAGAATGATCTAACAGCTATCAAAAGGTGGACCCAGGACTGGAAAATGCCCTTGAATGATGCTAAATGTGTTGTTCTCCACATCGGCAAAACAAATATGTTATAATATATAACCTTGGTAAATGCTACTTGTTGAAAAGATTGTGTGGGTGGTGTGCTCAAATAATTTTTTCCTTTTTTTTTAAGAGAGGCCAAAAAAAATATGAATTAATCAAATTATGTGTATTAACAATAATTATTTACTTATAAAACTTTGAAGAGATATCATATAATCTTTGGAATAGTGTTTTTTTCAAAGTATTCTCTTTCAGGGCAGGATGAATCTTCACATGTTCTCGAGGAAGGTCAAACAACAAATCAGGATAATTTGGAGCAATGCGACAATTTTATTATCAATTGGGTGAAGTATGACAGAAGCACTTGTACATGTAGCATTGATGTAATTACGCAGGAAGGGGATGGTGAATGTGATAGTGATTGTGATGATGAATCCCATAATATTATGTAAATTTTATGTTAAATTTTTTATATTTTAAGGCCAGTTTCACGGTAATTTTATGATGCTTATATCGAAAGGTAGTCAATTTATCTATTCATTTCTTTATTAACTATTATAAGCGTAAATTAATTAACCAGTATTAAGCAAAAATATTATATTTTAGAGTGAAAATTCGAATTAAGTTAAAATTGTTTTTCCATTATACCACTTTTTACTTTTTTTTAGTACTGTTCAACTTTGTAATGCTTGAATTCACTCATAGTTATTTATTTTAATAAGATCAATTCAAAAATAAGGTTCACATGGTTTTCATTGATATAACTGACTCCTAAAATATGATGGATATCCTGTGAAATTGGCCTGCCATCCTTATATGTCGGTAATATAATTATTAATTTTTTATACAGAATATTTTTATTTAAAATGAGTTTGTATTATGTGTTTTTTCTTGTCATTTTCCGCTGAATGGATTGGAAGGATTCAGTTATGCATAGTAAGGTAAGGTGGGGCAAGTGCGTTTTCGGGGTAAGTGCATAGTAGCCCTCTTCTGTCCTTTTAAGCTTGAGTCAGAGAGCTACCATCTGTGGGTTCTGTTGCGAACTTTATAACCATAAAAACTTTGCCACTAGAGGCGCTCCAGGGGATTGCGCTTCAGTATTGGCGCGGTTTCAAAGTGACCATGTGTTTTAGTCTCGTGTGTCAAATTGGAAGGAGTCTAGGTCATCTCAGTTGATCCACCACATTTTACAATTTTTTGCATATTTCTCATACTAAGTACATACTTTTAATATTGTAGTTCTAGAATAAAACTTGAATTTAATTATATTTGTTCATTTCAACTGAGTTAGGCTGTACTCTGCACTTACCCCAAAAAATTGAGGTGTCGGGGCAAGTGCGCTAGTCAACAGTAGGACAAGTGCAGGATGCTACGCACTTGTCCCCTCACGATTTTTATTTAAGAAAAATGAAAGAAGAAGAAAGAGCAGAGATAAGATGCTAAGACTTTAAAAAAGTTAATGACATGGCTGTTGGTGACTGGGTCGTCGTTCAATTTTTGGGCAAAAAAACGATCAATGAATTTGATAAAGATGAGCCAATGATATCACCAAAAGTTGGTAGGCGAGGGGAAACTATTTTTAATACTGATTTATCTAGTTGCAACATTCAGTGATGAATATTGTTTTACTTATTTCATAGTTACGTAAAAGTACCAAAAAAATTTTTTTTATTGTTGTATTGTAGAATTTTGAATTTTTTACATAATTCTGATACCCTTTTGTGAGGAAAAGTCTTGCGATTTTGTTGAATTTTTATAGTATAATGTTTCAGTTGTTCAATGGAAATGAATATATAACGTTGATCACATTTTTAAATTGATTTTTATCTAACCACCCAGTAAATTTATGTTCGACAAGCTGTCAAACTGTGTATCTCAGAGAGTTATGCTCCGATTTGCAAAAATTCAAAAACCATTCAAACATCAGGAATCGAACTATCTGGCACTTGCCCCGTCGTGCACTA
>JARQZK010004337.1:145000-225000 GCA_030704885.1 Cynegetis impunctata
CAATAATTGAACTTCTCTTTTGTGAAAATCGATGATGAAGCCTTTGTGGAAATATTATTGTTCTCAACCATTTTGTGATAATTTTATTTTTTAATAATACGAAAGTATATAATGCGTATGTACCTATATGTATGTAGAATTCATAAACGCTACAACACATTAGAACTTCATGTACCTAATTGCAATTTCCGACTGAATGAGGTAACTGTGAATATTTTACCTATAAAAGTTTCGATGTTCTCTCAGTCAGATATAATTTTCGCCCATAAGGAAAGCTAGTTTTCATGAATGAAGCTATATGAGTTCAGTAACGAATATTCTTCTTCTAGAGAGGACAACAAGGTAAGCATTCAAACTATATAATGAATAAAACTTTTATGGTTTATGTTTAATTTCATTTGAATCAAAATACATGATATACTAAATCTAATCTAATAAGGAATTTTTTAACAAGCGTAAAATTTACATTTTATTTACAATAAAATTCAACAGCATCAGATGATGATCACAGTTCAACCATGAGACAAAATAATGTTTGTTCCATTTCTTCTGTACAATCTAAAGCGTTTTTCTCTGAACAGTAGTGGCACTGAGCCACTATTCTGATACGGATTTCTTTATAATGTCTACTCATAAAAAGATGAGTACCTATTATTTTTCCCATGGCTAGAATGAGCATGAACACGTCGAAATGTTCTAGAATTATTTAAAACAAAAAATAATGAAATTTTCGAAAGAAGTACAAAATGTTCAGAAGTAATTTGCGGCTAGTGAAGAATAGTTGGAAGTATTTCGTTTTGTGCTAAAGCACTAGAATCTAGCATCTTTCACACAAATATTCACAAGTACATTAATTCAGATACAAAATAGATTATTCAAGAATTAGAACTTGTGAATTCTTCATCATTGTATTGAAAATTTTTGTTACAGCTTTTAGTATAATGATAATCAGTGATTTTAAGAACTGAATAACCTTAATTATTAGTTGAGGTATTAGTCTTTTGATTACTAACAGTTCTTTTTCACGAACTCAGGGTAAAGTGAGGGAATATCGATCCCTTAGGGAAAATCATGAGTAATTCGGAAAAATTATCGTTTCGAAGAAATCTTGCAGGTTTGTATGAGAAATAAGATGTTAGAGACCAAAATATATGTATATTTGCAATCGAAATAACTGTTAATGAAGAATACTTTTAATTTTCAAAAACTACTCTAGAGATAATACCGACTGCACAAATATATATATATATATATATATATATATATATATATATATATATATATATATATATATATATATATATATATATATATATATATATATATATATATATATATATATATATATATATATATATATATATATATATATATATATATATATATATATATATATAGAAAAAGAAGAAGAAATATTTATTAAGTAGGTTTCCCTAATATACAAAATCTCTAATATATATACATATAAATAACAACCAAAATAAAAAATATAATGCATCACAATGTATGGATTCATCCTATGTGAATGATCTGTGAAGTAGGTTATTAATCTGTAGTACTAAGAATAACACTATTACAGTTCACTATAAAAACAGTTATAATACAATACAGCGTAAACAAAAGAATAGTGTAACAATGGAACGATTAATCCCACAAGATTGAACAGCGAACCGGACAACAAGAATAACATTACAAATAAAAATAGTCCTAATTTAGTTCCCTTATATGTATCAACAATTTGTGTCTGAAGTTTTTACAAGAGCCACTAGTTTTAACATTATGTGGTAACTCATTGTACTCTACCATATCTTTATAAAACAATGAATTTCTCGTGTTTGACAATTTGACTCTTGCCACATTAATGTTGTTCAAATTACGGGTGAAATGATTGTGAATCTCATGTTTGAAATCAACATAATCACGAAAATAAGAAGGTGCCTCATTATGTACTATTTTATAAATAAATATCATTGTTAGGAAGTAGAGTCGTTTAGAGACTGGTAGCCAATGCAAAGTACACAACATTAATGAAATGGGGGTATAGCGATTACAGCTTAAAATAATCCTCATGCTTCTATTTTGTAGTTTTTGAAGCTGTGTCATTTTATTTAGATTGAACTGGTATGGTAAAGTTGCACAGTAGTCAAAATGAGGTAGTAAGATTGACCGGTACACAGTGATTCTTCTATCCATAGATAAATACTTCGCAATTCTTGAAAAAAAGTACAGTTTCTTCGAAATTTCTTTAGTAATATATATAAAGTGTGCATCGAAAGTAAAGTATATATATATATATATATATATATATATATATATATATATATATATATATATATGTATATATATATATATACCTTACAATAAATATACGATGCACTAAAAATTTTCACTGAAAAAAAAATTCTGTATGGCTTATTATTACAACAATTGTTTCATTATTAATTTTATTTTCTCCACATTTCAATAAACTATTACTAACTTACTTGAACTGATAGAATTTTCAATTGAAGTTATTGCGGAACAAAAAGAGTTAAAGTAGTATTCATAAATTTAAGTAGTTTCTATTGAGTTATTTTATTGTTAAATCTCATTGTGATTCTATGCTTCGTCCTTAAAAATATTAAATACTAGTCTTGAATAGAAAAAATTATAAGAAAATGGTTTCTTTGAATAAATCTAATGGAATCGAGCCCTTAAAAAAATTTCACGTGAGACACGAGGAGGAAGAGGGGGTCTAGCAAAATCTCACGACATTTCACCAAGGGGGGAGGGGGGATCGAAAAATAGACAAAATTATCTCACGTACTTAATGGATGCCCCCTAACTGTTGGGATTCTTGCTATGTCTAAACGGGCACTTATCTTCTTTCTGAAATATGTGTGGGAGAATCCTAACGGCCGGGAATAGTATTCCCTCACTTTACCCTACTTGGGGTTCCTGTATCGGTTTCTATTAGTTGTTCTTTGGTACACAGGATAACAGGAAAAAACAATTTATTTAGTCATATTACATCAATTGCCTGAGGATGAATTCACAAGTACAGAAAATACTTTGTTTATTAACCATCCATATATTACGTCACACGTTTAATGGTCGTAATAAGGGGGTCAAGATAGTGTGATATTATGTGACAAGGAGGAGTCATATGCTTCGTGACGTCACATATAATAGGGAGTTTTCGAGACCCTAAATTTACACGTAAATTACGTTTTCGGTTATTCTGAGCATGCGCAAGAGCTTTGAAATTACCGAGGCGGTTATTAACCGATAACGTACTACGTTATCAACGGGACCTTAACGTTCGCTTAATAAACGTACGTTATATTCGCGGTGTTGACAAGTTTAAACGCGCTTGTGTTAAATTGTTACAAACTAAATAAAAGTAGACTATTTGAACTATGATAAGTGACTAATATCATATATACTATCGTGCTAATTCGTTCCGAACTTCTTCCTTTGTATTAAAAATTCGCAAAAAATGTTATTTCTTACTATGTGGCAACCATCAATCGAGTCTGTGATCTGATGTTTTGAGATTGACAGTTTCCGTATTTTTATTGGTTATGTCACAGTGCTGCTTTGGTTTGTTTATTTGTGTAAATTGGCCGGCTAATTTTGATATTTTTTCAACGGTTTTTGTTCACTTGCCACGATAGTTAAAAAAATGTCACTCTTAAAAAAAGACTACGATTTACAGGCATGGAGGATCTGTTACGTCTTAGAGTTGTTCTAAGTAATAATCCATTTGAAAAACCAGATATTTGCACAGTGATTCAGCAGCATATTTCCCTTATAACAGGAAAATTATTTTCAATGAGAACAGTAAAATACATAAGCCTTCGATGCCTAAGGAATATATTTGCCCAAATTAATCACAATTATTACTACAAACTATTGCATTTACCAGTTGCTTTATGTCCAGATCGTGTAATTATTGGGTTTGGTATCTGGAAAGTTTGGCATAACCGTGGCAAATCCTCTCTTCGAAAACGGAAACTTCTTTTCACCTCTCCAGCCTCAATATTATAAAAATCGAATCCGGGTATGTTTCCATCAATATTTTCACGTTAAATTATGATCCACTCCCCCGCGCCTGATCGTTATATAGTATATTACATCTTCCATGATAATTTACCCAAAGAACGCTAATAATAGGTGAATGAAAATTGGAAAAATCACCCGACAAAAAATAATACAAAAACACAAGAGAGGTTATACTTATTTGACGTTCGCAATAAATTTGAATTCAAAATCTCTTTTTAGATCTTCAACCCGTTAATAACGTTTTCCGGTCTGCGCAAACTGAACATAGCGGTTTACGATAATTACGTTGACTTTAAATAGAAACTCAAAAACTCCCTATTAAAACTCTTAACTTCAACTGTAACGAAACATTGCATATATATGACGTCACACCAGTGATGTCGGGGGGCTTGAATCAACACCTCCTAAAGAACAATACGAAGACTTTTATTCAGTTTTACTATAATTATCGTAGGCTCATGGGGGGAGATTGATCCCTTTAGGAGGTGTTGCTTGAATCCCACAAATGTGACCAGCTATGACGAGGACGGGTGGGGGGAGGTCCAAAACCCATTAAATTCGTATGAGGTAATTTATGGATGGTCTCTGATAAGTGATCTGTCATCGTAATATTTTGTCGAACTTCTTTCTCATTGTTTCAGTGAAATCTTGAATTATTCAGATTGTTCAATTAATTAAGTGTTACTTTCCTTCAACACTTCGAGACAACCGAAGGAAGTACAGATATATACATAGTATTTATGATCTTCACACCGTAATGGATTATTGAAATATATTTTTCGACACAAATATTACAATAATAGATCGAAACAAATCTTATTGTTATTTTGCATATTATTATAATTTATATCTAAGTATATTACAATTTGTTCAAGAAATTTATTGGTCGATTTATTAACAAGGCAGCAGATACATCATAATCTATAAATAAATAAGGATATTGATTTGAGAAAAAGTTATTTTTAAACAATGGTTTTTTCTCTTATCGAAACGAAATTCAATTTTGAGCTACGACTGCCATGTTCAAAAATATCCTGCGCTCTACTCTAAAGATCACATCTACTAAAGTTTCTATAGAAAAATTATTGGAGATTCCGTCATTAAGATATGTCCGATATATACATAATACGTATAGCTAAAAGTTGGAGTTATTATTCTCACTTTTTATCCTTATTGGAGATCAGATTCTATTAACTACTTATTTTTAATATGTAGAACGATTGGCTGATGGGTTCAGTTTTTATATTATCGAATATATTGACTCACACTCGAGAACACTGCATTATTCATTGAAATATTTGAAAATTTATTTCTCATTATTGCTTATTATTATAGTATTATATATGTATACTAATGTATCTCATATTAGTCATTAATTTGAGCCACATTCTGAATGCAGGGTTAGTTTCAATACGACAATGAAACCTGTTGATGGTTTTTTCAACTAACGGGATAATTTCGCCAATTTGTGCTTCTCTCCTCGATTTAACATGACATGTGTAGGACCAAGAAGCTGCATGTCATATACTATTTATATACTGCCAATAACTATTTCTATACTGTAGTATGAGCTCTGAAGAAAATATATTTCAAGATGATTGACGTACTATATCTACCTGGAATGCATATAAGTACAACAATATATCAAAAAATGTATCGTTTCAAAATACAGTTTTGTGGCTGTATGTATACAACTACTTATACTAAGCGATATTTATATATATATATATATATATATATATATATATATATATATATATATATATATATATATATATATATATACTCATTTATTTATTTGCGCTTAGCAGGCGCAGAGTGTATGATAAAGATAATATATTGAAACAATGGTTAAAAATAACAATTTACACATTTATTATAAAAAATAACGCATGACGCACGTTTCGGTGGAACTTCACCTTCTTCAGATGCTAATGGCAAACTGTTTGCCATTAGCATCAGTTTGCCATTAGCATCTGAAGAAGGTGAAGTTCCACCGAAACGTGCGTCATGCGTTATTTTTTATAATAAATGTGTAAATTGTTATTTTTAACCATTGTTTCAATATGTTTATTAATTCACACCAAGTATCGGCCCAATCAATCCAAAATATAAAGATAATAATACGTTGGGAAATTAATCTGAGAAATTTTTGGTAATTTAAATTAAAATTAGTGATGTAAATGTTGAAAAATTCGACATCGGTACCGCTCACGATGGAATTCATAGCCTCTTACGCCCTCTAATGATCTCATCAGTAGTGTCCAGCCCATAGATCGAGTGAGCAACGACATTGAATCCTCATAACCATTTCATAGTTTATAAAACGAGCACTAATTACATGCAATCAAATTTCAGATCATCCATCGGAAACCGATAGGTATTTTACCAGAGGTTAAACAGAAACGCCAATCCCCGCAAATTCATGTCACTTAACACCCATAGCAGGCCACTATATACGCGAGTTCTGCAACGTGTTACATCGTGCTATGTTTCACCACGCATGCGGACAACGCTGGTAGTAATTATTATTAACCATTATTTTCAGGTACCGAATTGGCAGATAATAAGGGATGATTTCATTAATCATTAATTTTTTAAATGAATTTTCCAATCTATTGTTATCCTTAAATATATATATATATATATATATATTTATATATATATATATATATATATATATATATATATATATATATATATATATATATATATATATATATATATATATATATATATATATATATATCAATTTAATCTTGTATTTTTATTTTAGTTGACCCAATGTTTGGATATTTTGAATAAGCTGCTATTTATTTGGGACAGGGACATCAATGAAATAACCAAAATATTCTCGACCGACGTTTCGACAATTTATTTTGACATCTTCAGGGTTGCTGGAAATGAGGTAGATGCTACATATTTGATGTTAACATAAGATATACAAAGCACAAATTTTTAATATGATTCACTGTCTACACAGAAACAGTTTACAAAACAAAAATAGAATTATCAATATTCAAAAACAGATATCATGGAATTAATTGTTAAAATTGTTTGTTTCATAAATGTAATTGAGGTGATTAAACAATATCATATTTACAAATATAACGGTCAGCCCTTTATTTTGATAATTTAATAAAATAAAAAAATTATCAAAATAGAGAGCTGACCGTGTAACATATTGTTTTTTGTCATGGTTCATACGTCCGCTGCCTTTCATGTGTTGCAAGCGAAGAATATTAGTTCAGTTTCGTTTTCAATGCCATTGTGTAGAGGTTATTCCTCACTCATCCGATTGGTAAATTTTAATAAATCAGAAACTTGGACTATAGAAAATTGCCGTTATATTTGTAACTATGATATTGTTTGATCACCTCAATTACATTTATAAAACAAACAATTTTCATGATTAATTCTATGATGTCTGTTTTTAAACATTGATAATTCTTTTTTTGTTTTGTTAACTGTTTCTGTGTAAACAGTGAATCATATTAAAAATTTGTGCTTTGTATATCTTATGTTAACATCAAATATGTAGCATTTATCTCATTTTCAGCAACCCTGGAGATGACAAAATAAATTGTCGAAACGTCGGTCGAGAATATTTTGGTTATTTCATCGATGATCACGTCCCAAATAAATAGCAGCTATATATATATATATATATATATATATATATATATATATATATATATATATATATATATATATATATATATTTCTTTATAAGATTTGATATAATCAATGTAAAATTTTCACTCCTTTTCCAAAAAAAAGGTTTATAGAGCATACTTCAAATCACTTCTTTTTTCGACGTTAGGTATCAATGAAAACCGCTTAATAAATACTTCCCGGGATTTTATCCTGAAAATGCACAGTATTTTCCTGAAAACTACCCATAAAAGTAGGTTTGTGGACCTTGACGGCAAAGGCCATCAATTTCAGTCTATCTAAAGGCCATACCCGATATATCGGTAGGCACCAAAACTCCATTATTGAGTGTCATTATTCCGATGCATTACATCCAAGGTGGAAAAATAATAATGCGACAAAGGAAAAAGGAACCTTTGTAGGGCTCTCCTGGCCCAAGAAGGGTCGGACACATAATTAGAAAGGTGTTTTGAAAACCTATCCAATAGTATACATACCATTAAGATACGCCAGCTCCTATGAGCTATACGGGCAGAATAATGATTTTTGGAGTTTGTTAAATAGGTACACTAACAAATTAGTTCTTACAATGAGAAAAAAGAAGTGACTTTTACGTTAAATGAATATTTGACGTAATATAACGTCAAATATGGTTCGTATATGAAATGATTTCGAAATCAAATACTGTTTATTCAATATAATAGATTGAACTGCCTATTTGTACAGAGCCGGATCGAGGGAGTGGTGAAGGTGGCATTTATCACGACTGTTAACGACCTGTTGGCGCAAAATGTGAAATTATCATTGAAAAATAATGATTTTCCCAAATTAACGCTACCAAAAACTAGCTACGGAATACGGAATAAAATTCTAGAAAATGATTTCTAACACTAAACGCCAGTCCATACACTTGCAACTGAATATATTTTGGGTAGGTACATATAAATATATAAAATAATAAGATTCACATATCAATAAACATTTTAATAAAAAGAAAAATTCAGAACTCGTAACCCAGCAATAATAATAAATTATTAATAAAATTATTCGCAAATCTGAGATTTTTTGCAGAATATTTTCAAAAATCATAGGTACGTCATAGAATTCTCAGAAACTTTAAACTTAGGTATATAATAAACATGGAATTTGCCGTCTTATTTTAAGTGTTTTACTCATTATGAATATTATTTGATGGTATTACGTAAGGAGAATGAAGAGATAGACAAGAAGAGATGATGGGTATTCTTTTGGAATGTGCCTTTATTTTGATGATTAACAGGGTAGTTCGAAACCATTATATTACTAAAAACGTAATAATCCAGGAGCCCAATGTCCGTCATAAATATCCGTTCATTCATAATTTATTTGAAAGGATATATACCAAAGAATATTAAACCGTTGGTCTGCCTACGCTCATCCTGGCGGGTCATAGTTAATGAACGTAATTTATTTGGCAAAAACTGGCACGTCACCTACGTAACAAAACATCCGGCTGAAATTTAAACACATTATAGATAAATATCAGTTATTTGAAATTGTCTTGGTCTGCCAAGCGCCCCTGGCGGAAGTGCTCGGCAGGCCACCCTAAAGCGGTAAAAACTACTGTCAAATTGGTTATTCTCAGTCATTCCAGATCATAGATTGACAAGAAAGAATGTATGATAAATCCTCGGAACATTCCATTACGGCTGCTTGTCAGTATACAAGCTGTAAATCGTGAAAGAGTGAATTTTTATGTTTCATGTTGACTGTGATAAATTAAAAAAAAGCATATAAAGGTTACTCTTTGGATGTGTCTGGTTTACCACCGCACAATTTACAACTTAAGGTTGGCTCGGTAGTCATCATGATTCGGAATCTAAACCAATCAAACATATGCAATGGAACGCGTTTGGTGATAAGAAAACTGATGATCAATGTTATTCACATGACGCACTCTAAGGAAGATTCAGATAACGATTAACAAATAACAAGGACAATTCTTGAGTGCTGATTGTCTCATTTCAGAAAATGCATATTCTTCTCATGGTCTAGTGTACGTGGTATGTTCATGTGTCAAACCATTTCCTTTATTTATTCTTGCGCCTGATAACAAGAAAAATAAATACTATGCAGCATAATATACAACTTCATCATAGCAAATGTCCGACACACCATTGAAAACTTGATTAGTGGTGGTAAGCCAGGCACATCCAAAGAGTAACCTTTATATGCTTTTTTCAAAACAAATCACAGTCAACATAAAACAAAAAAATTCACTCTTTCGCGATTTACAGCTTATATACTGACAAGCAGCGGTAATGGAATGTTCCGAGAATTTATCATACATTCTTTCTAGTCAATCTATGATATGGCTTGACTGGGACCGTTCAATTTGACAGTAGTTGTCACCGCTTTAGGGTGGTCTGCTGAGCACTTCCGCCAGGGTGAAGCTTGGCAGACCAAGACAGTTTCAAATAACTGATATTTGTCTATAATGTGTTTAAATTTCAGCCGGATGTTTTGTGATGTAGGTGATGTACCAGTTTTTGCCAAATAAATTACGTTCATTAACTATGACCCGCCAGGATGAGTTTAGGCAGACCAACGGTTAAATATTCTTTGGTATAAATCCTTTCAAATAAATCTTGAATGATCCGGATGTTTTATGACGTAGACTTTCGGACAGTGGGCTCATGGACTATAATCACCAAAAATGACTGAAACAAAAATTTGCTCAGCACTTGGAAATTTTATAACAATTCAAGGATTCAAGAAAAACTGAAAGTGTGGTTTAGATGGAAGAAAAAACAGAGGACAGTACCATGAGAATGTTGGAAATATAGCCTACAAATATGAAGATGTCCCGACTAGAATTTTGAAGAAAAATTAATATGCATGATTTATTCCTTGCTCAGCACATAGTATGAAGTTAGTACGATATCTTGCTAATCAAGTTCCACCTAAATTGTCTTATTTTGGGACAGGTCAACAATATTATTCAACATTTTTGTGAGTTCAACTATAGGATGGAATTCATAATGATAATTTTTTATACGTATAAACTAGGTCTGAGTTGTAGAATCTCATCAGATTGTTTGTAGATTTTAGAATTATATGTTTTGAAATTGGAGAACAAAACATCATGTTTGTCGTGTTTTTCCTGAGTGCATATCAATTATTGCATTTGGATTGCCAAACATATTTATGGGTGTATCAATATTCTTCCGTGAGTATACAGTAATATCAAACATTTGGCACTTTCATCACTCAATCCTTGAAGTAATTTTCGACATTTATTTTGAGAGTCGAATAGGGATACTTTTTTATCTGCATTGGTAGATTTTGGATATCATTAAATCGAATTCTACCCGTATAAACAAACTATAGTGTTTTTACACACTATGGCACACCAAATTTCAATAGATCTCTATAAATTAATGGTATTACTTGATACATGAAGTTTTGAAATTTTGTATTTTCAAATTCAAAATTATTTGATTATAGTGAATAGCTTCTGAAACATTTTACATAACTCTGAAAACTGTAATTTTTTGCATTAAACCTGCAAATTTTGGAGTTTTGAGACAACGTATTGTGGAAGAATGCTGGAAGTCTGAAGGTTTTTGCAGATGTTAGGATATATTTCGTCAGGCTGTAAATTTGCAACTGAGCTTGCATTTTGAGCATTCATTGTGATTTTTTATTTGAATAAACAATTTCAAATTTTAGAATACAAAATTCTTTTATCAGGATGATATGCAAAAATCATAAATTTCAGGTATATGTAAATAATTCAGATGGCTAATAATAGTGAGACAATTTTAAACTTAAAATACAAAATTACAAAAAAATTTTTTCTGAAAACTAATCGTAAGATTTTGATTTTTTTTTTCAACGAATTCATAGTCAATGTCAGAAGATTTATGATACGATGAATCGCATACAATATGGTGCAACTTGAAATTTTAAAGCTGATATCTAGATCTACGAAAAAGCAACTTCAAAACAAATGATAATTTAAACCAATGTTCACATTCTTCTTCATGATAAATAATCGATCTGTTTTTCTAATTTTTGAAAAACTTGATATTAAACAAAATATATGCGATAATTTCGCATTTCTTCATGCTGTAATGGCGAATAATATAAATATGTCAAATTAATCCAATCCAAGGATTATATAAGTTTTGAGATAATTGAATATCATCAGTACTGTGCACTCATGATGGTTTAACCTACCAAAGCTCTTCTTGTTCAGCCAAGCTCCATAATAGTAATAAAGAAATCTCGGTGCAACAAGAAATCTCTACTACAGCTTTCTATGTCAGAATACACAACATAGCGTTAATTTCTGCCGAAAGCACGGGAGGCAGCGCTCAACAAATACATGTACCGATAACTCGATTATAGTTTGAAGAAGAACTGCAAAACTTTCGGTGTTAGGATTAGTTTAGCCAGCTCTCTTGCAAACTTTTTTCACAACATTCAATTATCAAATCAATTTTTTAGTTGAAAGTCATGTCGAATTAAGTCCATTGAGCATATTTTATATACTTTTGTTAGATAAATTTATATCGAAATATTTTATATTTAATTATTTTCGGATCAACAGTATCTCTGATATCATATTATCTAAGAATAACAAACAATTGTTCATCCTTTTACCAGCTACACCCGAATGTCTTAAGATCACTCATACCTTAAAGATAATTCACTACTATTATGTCATTTATTACAGTCTCAATTACTTTGTTATATAATATTAAACGCTATCATATATTTGAAGTCAGCCACTTGTTATCTCATATATCAACTGTCTTTTTCACTTTAATATTGAAGTATTTGAAATAAGAATTAGAGAAATAAAGTCAAAACCGACGAAGCAAATAAAAAATGAGAAATATCAGACCAAAATCAATGACTTTTTGATATATTCTTCTATGATGTAGCTCCATATCAGATTGGCTATGAAACGAGTAAAAAGTTTCATACTATAAATTGATAAATAAAATGATAAAAGTTAATATATATATATATATATATATATATATATATATATATATATATATATATATATATATATATATAGGTATATATATATATATATATATATAAATATATATATATATATATATATATATATATATATATATATATGTATCATAGGATTAATACAGTAAAATCAATATAATTCATATGTTCGACATGTGGATGAACTTGACGTGAATGTACATATATTTTATTTTGATTAGGTTGTTAGTCGATGAATTTGGTAGGTCTATATTTAGCGATAATCGATGCCAGCTGTTACAACTTCGATATCGTATGATATATATAAAAAGACTCGCTCTTGTTTTTAGTTATTCGATAAAAATGTAAAATTTACTTTTTATTTTGACCGAATGGTTGCTGAAATAACCGAGATTGTTATTTGGTTCTGGGGGTAATAACAAGCTGCTCCATGTCTCAAAGGTTACAAAGATTCTAGGTTTCTTGGATACATTCTTATCCTTTATGCTACCTGAATCTCGTTAATGATTTCCTGAAATGAAATCGTCAAATGTATACTACTCGGCGTCATTCCTCAATCCCGCTTTGAATTCTGGAGGAACCTGTTTCTGGAAGCAGTCTTCGAGGAAATTCGCCATGCTTCTGTATAGATGTTTCTTCACTCCACTAAGGCCATGATTCTCATCTGCGTAAATCTGAAAAAAAAACGAATACAATCAACTCTTCCGTGGAATAATGTGCTCGTGGTGAACATTTTTGAATTCACAGACACAAAATAAAATTTTCTATGCACAGCGACTACTTAATACTATCAATGTACAGTGTGTCCAATGTTCGATACTTTTGAATGGTATCTCCGTTACTTTTGAAGATAGAGGGTTGCGGTTTTCGGGACATTGTGCTACTTTTTCGTAAAACTGAAGATGCCGTCAACAGAATTTGAATAGCCCCTTTAGTTTTTAAAATACAGGGAATTTTTGAAAATGTTGCCGTTATCCTTCATCTCATCGAAAAGGTAATACAACATTCTTATAGATTTTTTTCCGTAGAATGCAGTGGTGCAGATAATTTTTGTCACATATTTACTATTTTCGAGTTATAAAGCAAACTTATGTTTTTTAAATGGAATACCCTGTATATTTATACACTATAAAATTTGTCTTTTTTTTACCTTTTCGAAAATATATGATAGTATAAACTTTTTCTCAGAAACGCGCAAATAAATGACAATTTTCTGAAATTAAATGCATAAATCAATAGAAGGCCATGTATAACAACAATGAACAAGTGACAGTTACATATTACTAACGAAGAATTGGATACTGTGCATATAGGCATCTTTTACTTAAAAAATACCTATAGATCTTTTTTCTATCAGTAAGTTTGTGTCAACAGTTTTGTAGCGTAAAGTAGGTAACAATATGACAAACACAAATAAATAATATTATTAAAAAAAATTGAAGGTGATGTTCAAATTGACGACCATTTTTTCTGATGCAAAATTGGCACATATTTGTAATTCTTTGAATAGCGTTGAAAAGAACCTTTGTTCTCATTCGCAGATTTCGAAAGGCTAAATGAATTGCCTCTCGAAGTTTTGCAATGCTGTCACTTTTTGGCACACCAATTTCCTTCTCAATTTTTCATAAGGATAAAGGTGTTGCTTCTACTTATCCCAAAGTATCTATCTCTTTTATTTCCTTGTTCTCCTTGTTGTATATTTTAGCACGCGGGTGAACAAATGATACCTTTCAAAAGTATCGAAAATTGGACACACTGTATATGGGGCAGGCACCAAGTGCGCACTGTCGCTTGGCTCCTGTTTGAGCGTCTTTCAGGCAGAAATACTGGTAATCGATAGATGTGTAGATATGAACCTAGAAAGAAGCTATCAGAAATGCAACATAGCTATCCATTCTGACAGTCAAGCGGATATAAAAGCACTGAGCTCCCGTGTGATCGATTCAAAATTGATATGGTAGTGCCAAAGGAAACTCAATGAAATTGGTAGGAATAATAGTCTCTTTAGTCTGGGTTCCCGATCACTCGGGAAACAAGGGAAATTAAGAGGCCGATTTACTCGCCAGAAAAGGAGCACAAACGCAATTTACTGGCCCATAACCTTTCTGTGGTAAAGAAAAATACACCTATAAGAGAGAGTTTCAGGAGAAGGAGGAAACCTTAAAAGAAGCACTCTGGCGGAATCTTCCAGGGATGAATCACTCTAAAAAGTTCCTCCGAAACTTTAAAATTACAAGATCCAAAGGAAATCTGGATCTCAGTAAGAATAAACTACATCTCCTCACTGGCTTCTTTACAGGACACTGTCGCCTAAGGAAGCATCTGAAGAAAGTAGGTGTTCTATGATTAGTTTTAAGTCTTTGTATATTTTTATGTTGGTACCAGTTTAGTGACAATTGGTAGTGACAACTGAGAAGCGGAAAGGAGAGTCACGCCATTTTCAGTACACTCTAATAAAATTAATATAAAACTTATAAAAGCAAAGTTGTTTTAATATAAAATAATTAACAAGTAAAACAGTAGGTTTATCAGATACTGACGAGTATAGGAGGAGGAGGAAACCCCTATTCACCTCGCTACAGAATGTCTCGTCATTGCAAGCCAACGAAAGAAATACTCTGGTCAAGAAACTTGTAGAAGTGAGGACATAACCTCCTTGAAGCCTTCCCAAATATTGGAGTTTATTAACACTCTGGAACCAGAAGGCGAGCTGTATAAGTAGATGGCATAGTACAGAAAACAGCTCTGATGGGAGGGTACAATAGACCATAAGGTCACAGTAAAATATAACCCCAAACTGAATAAATAAATAATACCATCAAATTTTGTATAATATACTAGATGACCATGGTCAAATTCATATAATTACAAAGTGAAAAAAAAATAATTCGATAATTCAAATAATATCTTTGGAGGAGGGCGCTATGGTTGTTCATATATTAGTTCGGCCGTGATTTGTATTGGAAAACGACAAGAAATATGTCAATTCATTCCGAGTCAGGTTTGCTGCACTGAAGAGATATAATAAGATCGAAACAGCTGTATTCAGAACTTGAGTCGGAGTGACTTGACTCTATAATCCACTTTTGCGTTGTGAATGCAGATTTCGTGTCGCGGAATACATATAACCAGCTCCCTTGGAACATTGTTGGACAATTATTTTGAATTATTGAAGAATACCTACGGGCGTAGCTACGGGGGAGGGCAAAGGTAGATGGTTATTGCTCACTCTACATTCCCCATCCTTCGACATTATTGAAGAAGCGCTTTTTATTCATTGTATGTACTTATTGAATTTATCGAAGTTATGAAAAATATTAGTAACTGAGAGGAAAATATTCAATTGGTATTGTAACTTTTTTAAATTAATATAATTTAATATATATTTCGTGATGAATAATATTCATAGATACAAAATAATAATATTTATTTTCAAAAGTTTTTGAATCAGTGCAATAAGGTAAGTATTTTGAAGATTTTATGGATACTGATGGAAAATTGGTTCTTTCCAAGATAACAACTTTGATTTGAAAAATTTCACATCTCAAATATACATCTAGATTTTTGATATGGAAGAAATAAATTCAAAAAAGCTTAAATTAAATTCAAAATCTGGTTATTAACAGCTTTACTTTTAAGTCCTCATATAATGTCTTGATTGCAAATAAAAGATGAAACAGTGAAACATATTAATACTTATAAGGAAGTATTGAACCGGTCCAGTTGAAAAAGAAAGAAAACTAAATCATAATTAACAAATTGAAATTAACAAGAAAACATTTCCATTATTTATTTAGCTGCAGTGCCATTAACTGCATCATCAGGAAGTCATAACTTATGTACCCCTCATTAAATTATCTCGTTACTTCCAAAATTTGTCAGATCTACTGAAAAGTTTGTTAATGAGGCCTCGGTTGCCCAGCACTAAAGTTTATCGTTTGTATATAGACGACTACGTCCTCTACTTCCTCACACTTGAGATTTCGTGTCAAAAAGGACCCCGCAAATTTTAAGTGGAAATTGGGTTTCACTCAATGTTTCTGAAATTTTGGGGTTAGATTCTTCAGAGCACGTGGATCAAAAGTCTCAATGGGCAGAAAGCTCCAAAATGCTTTCTTTTTTCTGTACAGTATGCTGCATTTGCAAAAAAATTAACAATTTGCAAACATATATACACATAACTATAAACGCGACTTTCACAAATACGGACATTTTTATGTTTATATGCATCAATATGTATCGTCTAGGATTCGACCGCATGTAATAGGAACCATTTCAATTGAAAAACATTCAATTATTTCGAATTACTGGGTATGTCAGTGCACTTGCGTACATGCGTATCTGTAGTCTGTGTTTGTGTTTATGTGTGTGACCACTGTTAGCCGTCCCAAAATCCCTTTTACCTCTCAACAACTTCGGACATACACACACAAACACGCACAAACACACCCACACACTCTCTCTCTCACACACACACGCACGCGGGCGCGTACACCCACACACACACACAAACACGCACACAAACCCACACACACGCGCGCACGCATACAATCACACACGCGTACACCCACACACACACACACTCTCTCTCTCTCTCACATGCACACAAACACGCACGCACACCCACACACGCGCGCGCGTACACCCACACACACACGCGTACACGCACATGCGCACACACATGCGTACACGCACATGCGCACACACACCCACACACGCGCGTGCAAACACACACGCTCACACACACTCTCACACACACGCGCGCGCGTACACCCACACACACACAAACAAGCACACCATCTCATACACGCGCGCGCGCACACACACGCACACACACACTCTCACACACACGCGCGCGTACACCCAGACACGCACACACACCCACACACGAGCGCACACACACACACACACACACTCTCTCTCACACACACACAGCACACGCGTTTATACTTATGTGTATATATGTTTGCAAATTGTTAATTTTTTTGCAAATTCAGCATACTGTACAGAAAAAAGAAAGCATTTTGGCGCTTTCTGCCCATTGAGACTTTTGATCCACGTGCTCTGAAGAATCTAACCCCAAAATTTCAGAAACCCAATTTCCACTTAAAATTTGCGGGGTCCTTTGTATATGTTGGGTAATGACAGAGATTAAATTAAAAGGCAATGTTTTGAACATATTGAAACAATGGTTAATAATAACAATTTACACATTTATTTAAAATAATAACGCATGAGGCACGTTTCGGTGAAACTTCATCTTCTTCAGATGCTAATGGCAAACTAACTAAGTTTCTCTGTTATATCGAAAACAAGAAATAAAGAGATGACAAATTGTGTAGAAGGGGTAAATAGAGGGATGGTTACAAATAATTATTATAATAGGAAAAACCAATTCTGAACTGCTAGTCAGGTAGTTCGGTAATTTTGAGAAGATTGAGAAGGGGGTTTGAAGTATGATCGATTTGGCTATTCATTAGGAGACCGTAATGCTCTTATTTATTTATCTGTGATGATTCTAAAAATTTAGTTTAATTCCCTTACTTTCAGCATTTAATATTTTAAAATCGAAATTGAATGTGTGATTTTCTTGGATTAAATGGTTTGCATAATGTGATCCGACTTTTCATTAACAAAGCTACGTTTGTGTTCTGAAATTCTAGTTTGAAAACTTCTGAAAGTTCTACCAATGTAAAACTTATCACAATCACCACAATTAATTTTATAAACTAATGATTTATTATCTTTATGAAATTTGGATTTATTATTTTGTATATGATTTCTTAAATAATTTTGTACTAAGATAAGAGAGATTTAAGTTTTCTACTTGAATTTCCGTTGAAAGTGAGGCTGTTATATTTGATATTATTTTTGAACAATGTTTTGAACTATAAAAATTTGCCTGTAAGTTTAAGTTATTCTAATTAACAAACATCATTACCTAGAAACTTCCTCGCTAGTCTTCCAGAAGTGAAAGTTTTTATTAAAATTTAAATATTAACAATTTAAATATTAACAAAATGTGTACATGCAAATTAATCAGTCGAAACTTTGAGTTTTAATAATTAGCGCTTTAATTTATTTTAAATTGTAGGCATCCATTCGATAATTAATGGAACATAATTATAGGTAGTGTACAACTTCTGGCTGAAATCTAATATCCAACTGAAAGGTAAAATAGATTATCTTTTTGAAAGTTGCAACGTAATTTTTTAATTGAAAAAAAATATCAAATTTTTTTATCTATTTTGAAACTTTATTATAAATTATAATAGTAAGAGTTGATGCGGAAATTTTTTTTTTCAAAATTATTTATAAACAATTAAAAATTGATAACGTTTGACTACAAACGCCCCACAATGGGTGGCCATGTCTTTGACGTCATAATATTAAAGGAATTTCCCGATAGACAAGTGTCACGGCTTCTATATGTAAAGTGACTTAAAATATCCGAAATATAGTGCAAAAAATTATTTATAATAGTTACTTTTATTTAGTCGTGTGCGATAAAGGATTTATGAAGGCTAAGTTCGATTATATAGCTGATATATAAAATATTGTGGAATATTTAAAAACATTTTTTGGGGAGTTGCTTTTGAAGTATTCCTACATGAGGGGCATCCATTAGTTACGTGAGATAATTTTTGCGATTTTTTGACTCCCCCTCCCCCCTTTGGTGAGACGTCGTGAGTTCTTGCTCGACCCCCTCTCCCCCACCCCGAATCTCACGTGAGATTTTTTGAAATGCATATTTGTTATATTAATGAGTTAATCTGTGCTAATTCTATTAGTTCAAATAAATGAGTAATATTTTATAAACATGTGAAAAAAATTCAGTTAATAATAAAACTATGGTTGTAATAAGTCACAGTTTTTTTCAATAATAGTATATTATTCAACGAGCACAAAATGATTGCTATTTTGTGCGAGTAGAATACTATACTTTGTCCACGACTTCCTCGAAAAAATTAGTAATAATCTGCATTTTCAACAATAAAAATAGTTATCAAAAGCGTTGACATAACATTTTCTGTGTTCACTGAAAACTGCATACTCACGTAAACGTCAACTATTTCACTTGACATCGATTCCATTCCTTTCTTTCACTCTGATAAAAATGAAATAGATAATTTATTAGAGTAAATATTCAATAAGTTGGGCATTATATTAAATATTAGTTTAATAATTTGGCCTAAAACTTATCTTAGTTACATAAAACCTAAAAATCTAATAATAATACTATCCTAACAATGTGAATGATAGTCTCAAGTTTGGACATACGTTTTGAGTGTGACGTCATGCAGTGTATAATAAACCATTATACACACTAGTGAATAATAGGTATAATTGTACTTCAGGAAGAACACGTATAATGAATGATTTATAGTACAGTCGTGGACAAAAATTATTAGTGCATCGTTCGTTGATTATAAACGGTTATGGCATTATTTTTGTATGGATAATATTCACATCGTATCGTATATGGAGAAGAAATACTTACTCCAAAAAAAGTATTTACTCTTAATAAATATTTATCAATAGTTAACGAATAATGTTAGAAAAATACTTCTTCATATTTAATAAATGAATAAATGGTTTTCAACCAAATGAATTTAATATAGTTAATAAATTATTCCATCAGTGCATAATTAAACCGCCATGAATATTTTTACGAATGATTTAGCTATATTTCAGTGGAGAAACATTTTTTACTTGAGTTAACCCAGTTTTCTCGAAATTTTATACTGTTTCTTGCGAAAAAAATTTACGTGATACTTGAAGAGACCCCCCCCCCACGTGAGATTGAGTGAGATTTTCCTCGACCCCCTCCCTTCCTAAACACCTCTCGTAAATAATAGATGCCCCCTGATGGTACGGAGCAAGCACTATAACTTTTTAGGTTTGACATTTTAGATATATTTATTAATATATTGACTTTAACAACAAGATTTAATCGATTAAAAGCCAGGATATTGTATCACCTGTGTGCTACGATGCATATAAATTAACATTGTGACGTCACCCACGCTTTTGTTTCTCGTGAATTATCAGCGTATTTTTCGGTACTGGATTCAAAAATTTATTTTTCATTTAGTGTAATTTTGTAATAAGAACAAAAAAGAAAAACCAGAAAATACTTTTGTTGTAATGCGATCTTGCCATTTATCACAAAAAAATTATTTTTTCAAAAACCCAGTTCATTAATATGGGTATTTCTATTACAGAATAAGAATCACTGACTTCTCGGAAATATATACTCTCACAATCCTATTTCCATATGCAATGGAAATTCAAATACTCTTCACTGAGAAGATATATAAGAAGATTCTTCAAAATAAGCCATTTTACTGTTATGTTTCATTCAACAGTTCAGCTTGAATTTCCTATTGGAATTTCATGTATGTAAATCGACTTACCTGTTGTCTGAAGAGAACTCCAGCTTCACTCAGAGCCCTTACCATGGCCATGCTTTGTTGTAGGTGTACGTTGTCGTCAGCAGTCCCGTGGACGAGATAAAACATTTTGTCTTTGAAGAGATGAGCCTTTTTCGAAACGTCGGCTTCATCATATCCTTTATAGTTTTCAGTTACGTTGGGAAGACCCATATAGCGTTCTGTGTACGCCGAATCTGGAATATTGAGAATTAAGACTTAAGATGATATTATAAGTAGGTCACCTCATTCACTGATATTGAAGTATTGCATATTACTTGGTAAAAATCATGAACAAAGTGCCTCCGGCGTCAAACATTTTACTTGAAATTATGAAAATGTGCTTCAGGTACTACATCGCTTAATTTTTTTTCACTTTTTATTTATGTTTCTATTTGTTGTTACTGATATAACTCATCTCCAAAATTTTGACAGAATAATATCACCGAAAATCTGAAAAAATGCTCTAGATAGAAGTTGTAGTTGTATATATATATATACATATATATATATATACTTATATATATATATTTATATATTTATATATATATATATATATATATATATATATATATATATATATATATATATATATAGGGTAGCGAGAAAGTCCGGCAACAAGCGATTTTATTTAAAACGATCAGAGTTATAATTTTCAAATTTTAGGGTTATTAACGGGAATATATTCTGCGTTTTTGAGAGGACGGACCTGTCAAAGTCAGGTGACGTCACCGTTCAGTGTACCGCCGCCATCTTAGATTTTTTTAAATGGCAACGTAGGTCGAGTGATATATCGTAGAAAAGCTTATTTTTTCCTCTTTCCAAAAATATAGAACAAGTACCACATTACTCAGAAAGTATTCTATAACATTGCAGATATGTGTGTTAATTTCTCTATATTTTGGAAGATTGCTGGTTCGTCACTGGTATACGGTTAATAAAAAAAACAGTAGTAAGCAATGAAAAAATATGTCAAAAATCACCTGTCAAATGTCAGAGCCTTTTATTTGATAACAGCAGTGTTTAAATCATATTTTCAAATAATAAATTGATTTAATCTTGGTACTTATTTGATGCATGCAGTATTTGAGTTGTATTTGTGAGAAGTAAATTAAGAATGGTGTACTTATCAGAAAAAGAAAGGATCCAGATACAAATGTTAATTGGATATGGCGATAAAAAACGTACATATGAAGAAATAAGTCATTTGTTCAATTATTTGAATCCTCAACATGCCCCCATACGTAAATCAACAGTTTCCAGAATATTAAGTAAATTTAATGAAACCGGTAGCGTACAGGATCGCCCAAGGTCTGGCAGACCAAAAACTGCAACTAACGAAGATAAGACTTTAGACGTCCTAGTAGATGTTCAACAAAACCATCAAACATCTACGTATCAATTGGCAAGAAATCGTGATATTATAGCAGGAAGTCGGTACAAACAATTTTGCATCAAAATAAGTTCCATCCATACAAAACTAAAAACCACCAAGAATTAGCTGAGGATGATTTTGATCGAAGATTAGAGTTTTGTGAAACGGTTCTAGAGAAAATTCTAGATTCACTTGTATTCAGTGATGAAGCTACATTTTGTCTAAACGGCACTATTAATCGACATAATTGCCGGTATTGGTCAGATTATAATCCCCAATGGATGGATGAGACCCATACACAATACCCACAGAAAGTTAATATATGGGCTGGTTTGGTGAAAAACCATATCATTGGTCCATTTTTTATAGACGGCGCTCTTACTGGTGAAAAATATCTTCTACTGAATCAAATTATACCTGAAATTACTGCTCTATTTCCAAATATGAATGTATATTTCCAACAGGATGATGCACCGCGCACTTTCATAAAAACGTTAGGCAATGTTTGGATATAACTTTCCCTCAGAGATGGATTGGTCGAAGAGGTATAATTGAGTGGCCAGCAAGATCTCCCGACTTGAGTCTACTTGATTTCTTCTTATGGAGATACCTGAAGGACCGCGTGTATGTTAACAGACCAACAAACATAGACGATTTGAAAGATCGCATACGTCTTGAAATGCAAGGAATTTCTCCAGAAATTATCAACAATTCCATTCGAAGCTTCCAAGACAGATTGTATTATTGCCAAGAAACAGGTGGCCAACACTTTGAGTACTTTTTATAAAGAAACTGTTGATTATGTGTTATTATTCTAGTTAATTCTTTTGTTATATGATGTGTTGAAAAATTGAATATTTTAAGTTTTCGCCACTTGTTTCTTGTATTTTTTAGGTAATGTTGTACTTATTTAGTATTTTTGAAAAGAGGAAGAAATAAGCTTTTTTACGATATATCACTCGACCTACGTTGCCATTTAAAAAAATTCAAGATGGCGGCGGTACACTGAATGGTGACGTCACTAAACTGTGACGGACTCTCTAAAAAACGCAAAATGCAATCGCGTTAATAACCCTAGAATTTGATAATTATATCTCTGATAGTTTCAGATAAAATAGCTGGTTGCCAGACTTTCTCGCTACCCTGTATATATATATATATATATATATATATATATATATATATATATATATATATATATATATATATATATATATATATATATATATATATATATATATATATATATATATATATATATATATATATATATATATTTATATACAGGGTGTTCCTTAAAGATATGCAAATTTTTAAAGGGGAGATTAAACGACTCATTTTAAGAAAAAACCACCTATGAACATATGTCATAAAAGTCTTAACTTTTGAGATACAGAGTGATACAATTCTGAAAAAAAATAATATTTTTAGTAATAACTGAGATAATATTGTAGACAACTCTATAAGATTCGGTACATTTTTTGTACATTGTGACAAAAACTGATCTCTTAATTTGATTTCAGTCGATGCACGAACATTTCCACATTGCACCAGAATTTAAGAGAATTGATCCTGAAGTAAAACAATGTTTAGTTTTTTAAGCGGAAACCATGCGTCGGAAAACCCATAAAATCAAATTTGCTCAAAAATAAATGAGAATCTCAAAATTTATTTTTATTTCAAGAGAAAGCAGTAGCGTAGTATTTTTTTCTCCAAAAACATTCAATGCAAAACCCGTACGAACGCCACTGGTAGAGAAAATGAAAATTTTTGTACATCAAAAATTCACCTTGTTGCATAGAAGACATGTACCAAATTTCATGAAGTTGTCTACAATATCATCTCAGTTATTATTAAAAAACTGATTTTTCTGGAAAGTTGAGACTTTTACGACATACTTTCATAGGTAGTTTTCTTCTCAAAATGACTCGAAAAATCACCCCTTAAATATTAGCATGTCTTTAAGGAATATATATATATATATATATATATATATATATATATATATATATATATATATATATATATATATATATATATATATATATATATATATATATATATATATATATATATATATATATATATATATATATATATATATATATATATAGTCCGATACACAACATTTAAAAATTTACGAAAATTTCTGCCGGTGTGAAAAATATGAATATTGAAAATATAATGTTAATTTCTGATGGAATATTACGTTATTATATATACCTATCGTAGTAAACTTTTCTCGTAAAATTATCGAATAT
Source organism: Cynegetis impunctata (assembly GCA_030704885.1). Taxonomy (NCBI): domain Eukaryota; kingdom Metazoa; phylum Arthropoda; class Insecta; order Coleoptera; family Coccinellidae; genus Cynegetis; species Cynegetis impunctata. Next base: position 169,780 of record JARQZK010004337.1, read on the forward strand.
TCAGTTGTCATGAGGATCAAGCATTTTTTGCCTTGCCAGAAAAGTAACTACTCTGTATCTTAGTCAGTGAAATTGATAGTTTTCTCATTCATACTCGTCAGTTTTCGTCAACCAGAAGAAATACTTGGAGATTTACCAATTAATTTTGTATATTATTTTTGATTTAACGAAATACTGACCATATAGTTTCCAGTTTATAACTGGTGCCACAGCTATAGCACAATGAAAAACAGCTTTTGGATTCGCCAATGCTAGAGCTGCAACAAATCCTCCATAGCTCCAGCCCCACACAGCTACTCTTCTCTTATCGATGAAATGAAGAGTGTCTCTCAAATATCTGAAAATAGATACTTTATTTACAATCGAATTTCATATAGATAATAATTATATTTACAAACTGATTGAATCATACGCACTCTGTAACTTCGAGCTGGTCTGCCACTTCAATAGAACCCAATTTATAATAAACTTTATGCAGAAGTTGTTGTCCTTGTCCTCCAGACCCTCTGCCATCAATTTGAGCAATTATAAAATCTTTATTACCAGTTAAAAAAGTATTCCAATCGATCCTCCAACGTTCTGTCACAAGCTGACTACCCGGACCACCATATACTTGAACCACTAAAGGATACTTTGTTATTTCATCTTCTCTAAGACCTGGGGGCAAGTGAAGACGTATATGAGCTTGATAACCCCCAGAAATAATCACAGGAAATGTTTTTATTTGTGGCATCGCCATTTTGGAAATTTTCTCACGAAGTTGAGTGTTGTTCTGAAGACATACGAGATGTTGAGGTTTTGGCATCTTCGTCTTATATAAATCAGTAGTTGGTACGCCTGGTCCAAGGCAGTCTAGCACAAAATACTTCGAGTGTGGGCTGAATATAACGTTGTGAAATAAACATGGCGTCTCAGTCTGCTGAACGATCTGTTTCTTTGGCCTTCTCCTTCGTGGTAGGGGAGTGGTCATTGTGGCTGTATCATCATCATCGTCGTCTAGTTGCTTCATTTTGATGAGGTATAAATCGTCCATGAAATATGGTGCCTCCGTTGGAGGAATTTCAGAAACGCATGTCAAACAAACAGGTGGTGGAAGTACAGCACCAGTACGTGGGGGCACCGAGGCGACCCTGTATAGATGTTGTTGACCTGGTTTGCTTTTCGGAATACCAAGAAAATATCTGAAATATAACACCATACATGAAATATCAATATTTATATAAAAAAAAGAAAATACTAATTTCTATCACAAAATTCGTTTTTGTGAGTTTCACAAGGTAAAAGTGGTAAATTTCTTTGTTCATGATTAAGTAATTATCTCTAATTGAAGAAATTAATACCACTGACGAGCATAAGTTCACTGTTTGTTTTTGAACATAGATCGCGTGAAGAAGAAAACAATTAGTAAGACGACGTTTAGTCAATATTTCAAAGATAGAAATAAAACCGGCTCATCATCTGCAAATACCATCAAAAATGTAACCCAAAAAAATTTTGATACTGAAAATAGATTTGGAATTCGTAAATCATGTTATAAAGTGAGTAATTTAAAAAGAAACAACCTAGATCAATTAAGATTTTCAGAACTGGAATGTATTCCAGTATTCCATTTTTAACGTTTTTAGTGATATCAAAAATAGTAATCATATATCACAATGAAACTTTCAATCTAGGCTCCACCTAGTTGGACGAGAAAGAATTAACCTTATTACAACTTAAGTAGAAGTCTGTGCTTTCTAATATATAGGTATCGTAATATTCAAAGAATATTCTGATGAATGTATATTCATGATATATATGATGGTATATTCACACTGCGAAATCTTATAGAGAAACGAGTTGCCAGAGGAGTAGTAACGCATCTGGTGTTTGTAGATTTGCAAAAGGCTTATGACACAGTTCCACAAAACAAGTTGTGGACCAGTATGAGAAATAGTGGGGTGTCAAATATCTATATAAAGGCAGTAAAACAATTTTATACCAATTGCACTACTGCGATCAAAGATGGAACCACACTTTCCGCAGAGTTTTCCGTTACGAAGGGACTACGACAAGGGTGCACTATGGCACCCACTTTATTTAAGATCTACATAGAGGAAGCCCTTAAAATTTGGAAAAATAAATGCCACGGTATGGGAATACCCATTGGAGATCGTATATCATACACACTTCTTTTCGCTGACGATCAGGTTATCATAGCTGGAGACAAAGATGATGCAAGTTATATGCTCTGGAAGTTGAAAGAAGAATACGAAAAATGTGGTCTGACCATAAACCTTTCGAAAACAGAATACTTGAAGGTGGGAGATAATACAATAGAGGATTTACCAGTAGACGATGGAGTGGTCAAAGGATGTAAATCATTTAAATATTTGGGAGTTACTCTAGCATCCAACGGTAACAGCAGAGACGACGTTATGAATAAAATAGGTCAGGGGAAAACAGCAATAAGGCAATTGAACTCCATTCTGTGAAACGGAAAAATTACAAAAAGGACCAAACATGTAATCAATAACTCGATTGTTGAAAGTGTAACGACATATGGTGCAGAAACTTGGGAACTTAATAGACGAGAATGTGACAGATTACTGGCTCTTGAAATGGACTACTGGAGGAGGAGCAGTGGTACATCTAGATTAGAGCACGTTAGAAATAATGAAATCAGACAAACCTTGAGCGTCGATAAAACAATTCTGGACACCATAGAGACGAAACGGTTATTATGGTATGGCCACCTGGAGAGAATGGATGAAAGGCGATGGCCGAAACGAGTGTGGCAATGGGTGCCGGTGGAAAGAAGAAAAAGAGGACGGCCACCGAGAAGTTGGCATCAGGATGTTCGAGAATCAATGGCTGCTAGAGATCTTCGGTAAGGAGATTGGCTTGACAGATCCAAATGGAAATCGGGGAGCGAGAAGCGGCGTCAGCCGTAATACAACTCACAATATATATGTATATATATATATAATATATATATATATATATATATATATATATATATATATATATATATATATATATATATATATATATATATATATATATATATATATGCTCCATCAGGGTATATAAAAAGACATTATAGGGAACTCCGAATTCTCTACTTCCATCTGAGAGAAGTCTATGGCATAGACAAAGAACCAGTACTACCATATGTTCCACTAGAAATTGAAGCGGTTGTTGAGAACGATAGAGCTTGCATATACTGAAAGTACGCTTTTTCAACACCTCGTCAGATCCACGCAATGAAGCCAGATATAGTCCTGCTGGACAAAGAGCTCGAAGAATTGTTTATTGTCGAATTTTCGTCCCCTGCCGAAAATAATATGGTAAAAAAGAATAGAAGAGGGAAAAATACGGGGATTTTATGTTCGAGCTGAGGACACTATACCCTGGGTATAAAATTAGGATGGTCGTACTAATCATAGGTTGTCTAGGCGGAATGAGAGCTAACTATGTGACAGAATTGAAGATCATACCGGCATGCAGATCTCAGGCCGAGATATTGATGCCCAGAATGCAGAAAAAAGGGTCACTTTGAGTTATCAGGTCCCATGAACTATAGAGGCCGCTTGCAGCTCATCTCTTTTGTTCAGGGACGCTGTAAGGACAAGATGAAGAACTACTCCAAGGAGTGAGAGGTTTTTTAGTGAGTAACCAGCAACATCGGGAGTCTCATACATCCCTGAGAATTCGTGGATACTCTCAGGGCATAGGCGCCGGAAGGTAAATTTTTTTGGGGGGGCAAACCCAAAGTGAAAAATTTTTTACTACCTAACCCCATATAACTGTTTTTATCAGCATTGATGTATACTGGTAATAAAAATTGTAGAGTAGTCAGTGAAATGTGTAACTTTGTTAATTATCATTACTGTGTAAGCTTTGTTGATCAATTTGAAAAGATTTATTTAAACTAAAAATTTATTTGCTATTTAATAAAAAAATTAGTTCACGTTCAAAATATTTTTTAGTTTTTTAACGTACAGATTGAACACTTTTCAACATAGTTAACATATAATTCTATATTTTACCAAAAACAACTGATCTGTCTTTGCGCGAAACAAATTCTCTCAATACTTCATGTATATCGATGGACGCCGTTTCTTCTTTATGAACGTGAAGCAGCGTCACGTAATATAAAATTTTTATATAATATTTCTAAGATTTATATAAATTTAATATACATATGTTGAAACAGATTTGTTTTCTACAAATCGTCGCGAAATTAAACTGAATGTTTATTTTTTTCCACGTAAAATTTGATTTAGGCAAAAATATATTTAACTGAGATTGAATTCTCGCACATCACTTGGTGAAACATCATAAAGAATAAAGTATAAACTTTAAAATAAAAACACTTGGCTTATGTTTCACAATATAAAAAAAAAATCTTTAGATACTGTACTTAGCAGTAATAAAAAGTCGACATGTTTCGAGCTATGAACTCATTATCAAGACTGACTGTCAGTCTTGATAATGAGTTCATAGCTCGAAACATGTCGACTTTTTATTACTGCTAAGTACAGCATCTGAAGATTTTTTTTTTTTTTATATTGTGAAACATAAGCCAAGTGTTTTTATTTTAAAGTTTATACTTTAAAAATATATTTTGTATTATCATTACTCGCACATATGAGTCTTCCTTTCTTTTCCTTACAGATTTTTTTTTTAAAGTGAACGAGTTGGAAATGTTCCAAAATAAATCATAAAAATTTGTAGATTTTGAAAAGGTAAAAATATCATCGAAATTTTCAAAAACAAGTAAATATCTTATGAAAGTTATAAAGATATTTTTTTGATGTGAATTTTTGAACTGTGTAGAAAGAAAGGTTCGTGTACCTAACTTGGAAGTACTCTGAATAAAGCTGAACGAGTTGACCTAAAAGCAGCAAATTTTGAATTTTAAATTTTTACTCTGCATGGTGAAAATTCATTTGTGTACAGGGTATCAATTTATATGATCGGATGTTAAATTGGCCCGGTTCCGGCGCCAATGTCTCAGGGTAGTAGTATCTATAAAAGATTTTTCCTCTGACATAAAAAAAAAATCATGAAGTTTATTTTTCAGAAATTGCTGAAACACATAACATATATTCACAACAATAAAGAAAAACAAGTCAATTATATCTTCTCTTTAAAGATTGAAAACTCAATAAATTGTTCTGCAGCAGTCCAAAAATTCATTAAGGGAATATGGTTCACATTCCATAATAATTTTGAATATTTCAATTTTAAATTTTCATATTTGTTATTCCTTGAACTCGGCGCGGCAATGAGTTGAATAATTTAATGCCTAGGTAATGGCAGTATCTCGCTGTCAGAAAAGTGTGTTATACCTGGGATAGAAGCATGACGTCATGCGTTTCGTGCAATTCCAATTCCTGTGTTCCTCAAAATAGTTGGGATGGCCATAGACGAACTGAAGGAGTTTGAAAATGTAAATTACTCGCACGGTTGAAATACTCAATCTCCTAAATCCACCCCGACAGGAAGCTCTGTATCCCAGATTCAATATCACAAGAAGAGCCTTTTTTGTATTCTAAAAATATTTATACTACTAGAAGCGTTTTCCCAGAACAATATTGCATAACTATAAATACCCTGAAAAACAGGAAAGGTATAACGATACTAAGAGTCTAAATCGATATTTGTAATTTCAATGTCATGAGACAGTAGAGTGACTTGTTAAATTTTCCAGATAAGACGCCAATATGACATTTCCATTGAAGATGGGAGTAAAGTTGTACTCTAAGAAATTTAGCACTATCTCGTACAGACAAATCCTCATCGTGATGAATTATAGTTGGAATGTCCAAAGAAGTATTTATATGCGAATATAATATATATATATATATATATATATATATATATATATATATATATATATATATATATATATATATATATATATATATATATATATATATATACATATAAACTTATATTTCTTCCCAGAACGATTTATTGAAAAACCAATGTTTTATCAATATGAAGACAATCCATTGCAATTCCAGATGTGAAAATATTTTTATATTTAAAGAAGATTCGGAAATTTCGAATTAATGACTTTTGTCTCAACTATTTCATTTGGATTAATCTGCGTTAGCATCGATTTGAATGAAAACGAGAACTATCTGAAAGAACTAAAGACAATGGTAGTAAGTATTTAACGTTTAACTTCTGTGAGAATGAATAAGCAGATAATATAAATTTGAAGAAAATTCCTTTTCAATTAACTGAGATTGAATTCTCGCACATCACTTGGTGAAACATCATAAAGAATGAAGTATAAACTTTAAAATAAAAACACTTGGCTTATGTTTCACAATATAAAAAATCTTTAGATACTGTACTTAGCAGTAATAAAAAGTCGACATGTTTCGAGCTATGAACTCATTATCAAGACTGTCTTGATAATGAGTTCATAGCTCGAAACATGTCGACTTTTCATTACTGCTAAGTACAGTATCTAAAGATTTTTTATATTGTGAAACATAAGCCAAGTGTTTTTATTTTAAAGTTTATACTTTATCCTTTTCAATTATTTTTTTTCTCATTCTGTAGAATAGGTAGTTTAATTGCCAATTAGTTGAACTTCGTTTATGAAAAACTAGGTGCACTTCACTACTTTTACGAAGTAGTTTATTTGCTCAGTTCATGTTAAGTATCCCGAACCTCGGTAAAAAAAAACTTTTATATCTTTTAGGAAAACATGAATGTCTTCAACAATTTGAACTGGCCAGAAACTAATTGGCTTTCTAGTTCAAGTTTCTATAATAAGCTTGTGACACAAGTAAAACCCTGGAATATAAGGAAAGAAATCGTTTGGGTAAACTTTAGCTAGCATAGGATCAGATGTTTTACTGGTGACGCAGTGCGGGTAAAAGCGGTGCAGCTTCGTAGGATCCTTTCTCAATACGTTCAACAAAATCCTTTGATTCGATACCTTACAGGGACAGATTGCAACTAGTTATGCAGTTCAAAAGTTATGTTCAATACGTGTTACGTTATATTGAAATTTTGAACGATAATACATTAGTATCTCATTTCAAATTCGACTATATTGACATTTTAGTGAATCAGTGTTCGTATTTAGAATAACATCAATATTCTTCAAAATCTTGTAGCGTAATTCAATCAATTATCTTGTATACAGAATGCTTGTCTGTGACGAAAGAAACTACGGGGTGGAAATTTTCATTTTGTAATTTCGAGAATTGAATTTTGACCGTAAAATGCACATTTAATTTTTCAAACCATATAGCACAACATGTAATTTATAGAATTTTTAGATTGGCACCCGAGCAACAATAAAAAATACCTGAAATCATTTGGCGATACTCAGATTTTGTTGAAAAATGCGACAGTGACAGACTTTCAAATTTATATACATAACTCACATAATTCTATTGGTTGCTCCCATTTTTACAATCTGTAGACACGTAACTACGAGGTGAAAATTATTATTTGTTTACTTACATACCTATACTAAAGGAATAGCTATTCGAGAATGTAATTTTACCGATAATAGTAGAGGAATCCGAGTTGCTAAATGGACTCGAGCGCCGTGGGGACCTTTTGAATTGTGAAGATTAGATGCACAAAAGGAAAAAAAGGTTATATGATGTATGCCATTTCACTGGGGGGGGCGGGGTAAACGTGTGCAGATTATCAAAAATGTAAGAAAAATCGTTATATAGAAATACTCGAGCGCGTCAGATATTAATAGTTTGTACAACCCCACATGTATCTGATGAAGAAGGTAAGTTAATCTGCTGGTTTGCATGGCGGGGGTGACCGTACGAGTCCCAATACACATGACCGATATTCAAAAATGCAAAAAAAAACGTGATATTTCATTCAGTATAAAAATAAAATTCAACCATGCTCGAGAATGTCAAGGTGAAGTTTTCTTTTTGCAACTTTGTGAGTCTCTTATTTCCTTATGCCACGTAAGAATCGTCAGATTAGTGAAATGCATACTCTTCTGCATGTAATTAACTCACCTTGCCTTAATCTGACGCGCTCGAGTTTTTCGAACGATCGATTTTTTTTTACTAATCTGATCGGCTGCCCTAGACGAAAGCCCCCATATTAAGGGTTCATGTATGGTGGGGATTCTCAACAGGGTGCAAGGTTTCCCCCAATATATTATTCTGCCGCGCTGGAGTAAATCCCAAAATCCCCGCTTGGGCTACTGGCCCTACTATAATAATTGATTATCAACAATTGTAATAATTGATATGTTTGCCATTATATGAAAAAAACAGTTAAGATACTTGAGAATCATCTGTTGACTAGGCCTCTTTTCGGCATGCTGGAGCCCTTTGGCAAATAAAAATTTGAGGCCACGTTGGAGAGAAAAAAAATTGAGAAAAAATTTTTTCAAGAGCGTTTAAAAAGAGTCATTATTCGTCACCAAAAACCCCAACCGAAAGTTTTATAGTCGTCATCAGTGAGGAAATCTCCCATTACAGTAACTTTGTCACTAGAGACGAAATTTTCGTCTAGGTTGCTGTTCCTTCATCGCTTCACTATCATGATATATAACGTCAGCTGTGTGTTGTTCTTATTTAGCTGTAACTGAATAACGATTTTTGATTCAGAAACTAATTTGGATTGTCCCAATACTCCCCCAGAAATAGTAAATGAAGCTGGAAAAACCTATGCTAAATTACGGCCAGCAAAATCGAAAAATGATATGACGAAATTTATTCAAGATTCATGAAATGGCCGATTGATCATTACGTAAATTCATATTCAGAAACGGTATTACTTGCATATTTTGAAAAATTATCAAAAAGTTGAAAGGCACGTTATGGTCTACATATTCCACATTAAGAACAACTTCATCATTGAAAAATATTATTGGTACTACATAAAGTAAACAAGGAAAAATCTTCAATAATTTGAAGAATTATCAAACAACTCTCCAAGGGAGCTGGTTATTTGTCTTCCCCGACGAGAATTCTACATTCACAGTCCAACAGTGAATTATAGAAATCGTCAAGTCACCCCGACTCAAAATCTGCATACAGCTGTTTCGATCTTATTAGATCTCATCAGTGCAGCTTATTTTTATAATCCACTTTTGGATTGTGAATGTAAAATTTTCGTAGGGGAATTCATTTAACCAGCTCCCTTGGAAATTTGTTTGATTATTACTTTAATTATTGAAGAATTTTCCTTGTTCACTTTATGTAGGTAGTATATTAAATTGACCATGGCCAACTTGTATATTTTCCATGATTTGATATTGAAATATTATATTAAAATCAGTAAATCTGTCAAGTTAGGTTCTTAGCTAAAATTATTAATTACATGTCATAGATTTATTACAATGTATTAGACGTGCTCGTAGAAAAAGTGCGTCTAACCAACAACACCGACAATACAAGGACTGAGGACTCTGACGTCAGAGTGGCGTGACGTAAGCACAGCGAGGTATAAGCGAATTCAGATTCACCGCTTAACCCTACTTTTTCAGTGTTTGTTTACTTCCTCACAGGAGCGACGTGGGTTTTTCTCCCTTGTTTTTTTTGTGATTTGTTGTAACAGGATTAATTAGTGTGCTATTTTTGTGTAGTGGTACTGGTGTGTCACCGAAACGAAATATTTATAATGTCATATAGTTGCTGTGTATCGGGATGCCGCGGTAACTATAAAAATGGACCAAAAGTACACCTTTTCCGTTTTCCAACGGATGTAGTGATGTCTGCTAAATGGGTGGCAGCTATTCGCCGGGAAAATTTTTCTCCATCGTAGTTCTCTAGGGTCTGTGAATTACATTTTGCCAAGGAAAATATAATCACTTGTTCTACTGCAACGGATTCCAGAACCGGCGAGTATATAACTGTTAGTTTAAAATTCCTAGATTAAAACACGATGCTGTGCCCACCAAACTGCCAACTTGTCCTTTTTATTTATCAAAAACAATTAAATTTCGCCTTAGTCGTGATGAAAAACTACGCGAATTAGAAAATAAAAGTTTTGCGAATGCAATTAGAAATAGTAAGATCGAATTTGAAGCTTGTGAAAAAAGATCTGCATATTATGATTTTGAACAGTTTCTTAATGTTTTAAACTCATTTCAACTGCCTAAAGGCTGGTTAAAAATAAATGATACTAGTAAAGTCACATTATTCAGATTGAAATATTCTCCCGGGCCTGTAATGATGTGTTCATTGTTCAATGCATTGTCGAAGATAATTTCAACCTTATTAAAAGTTTCAGTCGCGGAAAATTGCTTTATCCCAAAGACGTTACCGTACGAATAGTTTTATATGCATACTTATATAATATTTAACCAAATTTTAGATGATTCCGAGGAATCTTTTTAACAGTTCATAATGAACGGACATTTCCTACTCAATATATTCTGAAATTTCTCTCAGAAAACGACCATCTACATAATGATAGTAAATGTAATATTTATACAATTCATGAGATTGCAAAAATTGTGATTACCTGTACAGTAAATACACTCGTTAAAAATTACTGTGGAAAATTAAACGACCGATTGGCGTCATGCAAAATTCGCAAATTGAATACTTTGGTTACATAAGTTTTGGTAGTAATGGTATTTTCTTTGAAATTTCGTTTTTCAATAATAAAATAGATTGGGGTACAAAGAAGGGCTCAGTTGACGACTGATACCCTCTTTAAACAGAAAGCCCTTCAAAAATTTCAAAAAACCTATTGCTTTAGCGGTTCGCGTTATCCAACGCACAACGATGTGACTTCGGGTAGGCCTCCCTGTTGTGACGTCACTCGGCAGTCTCGGGTCCTTATATTCTCGGTGTTGTTGGTCTAACTCGTCACAAAATTCGTGACGAAACGTTAACTATTTAATAAAGTCATTGATCTCGAATGAAAAGTCTAGAAAATCAATACCTCAGTTTCAGGAGGAGGTCACTAACTCCAATAAACCAAAGTTAACTCAAAATTTCCATAATCCCGTAATGCATACAATGTAGGAGAATGATTCATAAGCCGAATTTTAGATTTCATATGGAGTTTAGACGAACAGGGAACTGCTGAATACCATAACTTTTAAATAGCTTCTTATACTCCAATATACTTGAAATAATGTTCCACTATTATCACTTGCCATCGAGGAATCATCCCTTGATTATGATTCAATGAACTCCTGCCCTATTCCGGTTAATAATGTTATCTGTTGTGCGTTTCTGTTGAACTAACCCTTGATGTAATTGCTATCGACTTTTGTTTTGTTTTGTTATTCAATTATCCGTGTCGAAATTGAATTTGGGGAACGTGCAGTTAAATGATTAACACGTAAAAACCACCATAATGTGCTTTAATTTCATCAAGAGTTCGCTCCAACGGTATGCTTATTGCCTCTCATATTGTAAATTAACAGTGCCATGAGCTATATAGATCATAATTAGGGGCATTATGGCGAGTTTGCAGTTCAAAACCAACAACCCTTTCAATAAATATACGGAGATATATATATATATATATATATATATATATATATATATATATATATATATATATATATATATATATATATATATATATATATATATATATATATATATATATATATATATATATATATATATATATATATATATATATATATTGCCACATACGATAGTTTTGTAAAAATCGCCGAAACACGTCAACATATGACATTTACGTACTTCTATTGAGTATTTTGCATCCGATTCGACTTGTTCACTTTCTTCCACTTTGTTGTTAAGAAAAAGTTATTATTCCTGAATTTGAGCAAGATAGAGCACCCCCACATTATACACTTGCTGTTAGGTAATATTCAGATCAAATATTTCCCAGAAGGCTCAGTGCCATGGCCCGCTATATCTTCCGATTTGAATCCTTCGGACTTTTGTATTTAGGGTTATTTGAAAAGTTTAGTGTATGCAACGTCAATTGCTCATATCTCCAAAACGGCCCATTTACGGACCCATGTTTATATGGAACTTTTTACTTATTTTGAGGTCTAGAATTAGCTCCCAAAATAATGAAACGTTGTTTTTTGATACCCTTCATATATATATATATATATATATATATATATATATATATATATATATATATATATATATATATATATATATATATATAATTATATAACTGAGATTGAATTCTCGCACATCACTTGGTGAAACATCATAAAGAATAAAGTATCAACTTCAAAATTAAACACACTTGCCTTATGTTTCTCTATATAAAAAAATATTTAGATACTGTATTTAGCAGTAACGAATAGTCGACATGTTTCGAGTGAGTTGTGAACTCATTATCAAGACTGACTAGTGACTACAGGAGAGTATTACATCTTATTTTATAAAACAGACAAAAGCAAAGGTGATACCTGAAAATCAATTTGTTCGTTTACAAGGGGTAATTGACTATTATGGGCGGAACTTATTCCAAGAATTTCAAGAAGGTCAAGGCGATTTCCTTTGCAACAATTGGGTTTTATTGAAATCCAGGAAATAATTGAATTATATTCAATGTTCATCAACACGAATGTTTATATTCCTTCCTGTTTGTCCAATATAGAAAGCAGGACATTCGTCGCAAAATATTTTGTAAAGACCACTGTTTTCTCCGATGTTAGATTTTTCTTTATTATTGACCAAGAATTACTTCAAGTTTCTTTCATTCGTACAAATTGTTTTAAAGTTATTTTTCGATAGTCTGTTATTAATTTAGCATTTAAAGGAATTCTGATATTCTTATTTTCATAATATTCATTCTATATCTTCATAATAGTCAATTACCCATTGTAAACGAACAAATTGATTTTCAGGTATCACATTTGCTTTTGTCTGTTTTATAAAATAAGATGTAATACTCTCCTGTAGTCACTAGTCAGTCTTGATAATGAGTTCATAACTCACTCGACTATTCGTTACTGCTAAATACAGTATCTAAATATTTTTTTATATAGTGAAACATAAGCCAAGTGTGTTTTGTTTTGAATTTTATACCTTATATATATATATATATATATATATATATATATATATATATATATATATATATATTAGACATCAAATTAACTCTAAAAATCGTAATTCAGGAGATATAAAACGAATTTAACAATCACTCCCGCTCCTCGAAGTTGATTTTCGATAATAGTCTATCATTTTGATAGATAGGAGTATTGAAGTTGAATATAAACACGCCGTATTCGATAATCCCATATTCGGAAGCAGAAGTAGTAACTTATTCACGAAAGTGTCAAGACTTATGTACAACTGATATAGTCCATGAGGCGAAATAGTTAGCCTACTTGTTGATATTGTTTTTTTGAGGAGGAAATCCAATATTTAACCACCTACGCTCACGTCCTGAAGCTTTATCGATATAAATAGACACCATCAGACACATTCAACCCTGCAGAGTGTGTAAAGCTACTGTTTGTGTTCAGAGTAGATGCTTTCCAGAATTATTTATTGTTTATTGATTTTCTCGTAATATATAGTACGATCGGTGGGAGTAATAAGTCATTGTTACGCAAGAAAGCGTTTACGAATTATTTATGTTCAAAGCAATTGGCTATCGATTTGATAACATAAATTTATTCACTTGTAAGGATTTGAATGAAGGATATTCATTGTTTCGTGTAGAAAAAATTATAAATTGAACTTATTCAACTACAGTCAAACTCGTTTATGACGAAGACGGCATATAACGAACGCTCGGTTATAACGAACAAATTTTTAATCCAGTCCAAAAACCCTATGTTATCACATATAACTTTGCGTGGTTATAACGAACTCGCATATAGCGAACGCTCGGATATAGCGATCTATTTTCTCCACCAAGTTTTGAGATATATTATCGCCCATAACGAACTATTGATTGAGTATTGAGTAAGGGTATGCCTTCCGGGCTTTGATTCTTTACGATGACGGAACAAAATTCGGTGTTAGTAAGCAAAGCAATGAATTTTAGTCAAAAAATATAATCAATGAACTCCAAAATGGAATAGCAAATGCTGCAATCTGTAGAGAATATAAAATGTCAACTTTTGGATTGATTGGGCCGATACTTGGTGTAAATTAATGAACATATTAAAACAATGGTTAAATTTAACAATTTACACATTTACGTTATTTCTTATAATAAATGTGTAAATTGTTATTTTCAACCACTGTTTTAATATAAAATGTCAAAGTCGACTGTTTCAACAATTTGGGCCACGAGAGAAAAATATGTCAAAGTTCAAGCACCTTCGATGGAAAAACTACGAGGATCGTCCAAGGTAGATGTCGATCAGTATCTTCTAAAATGGTTTTCTTCAAAAAGAATTCAAAACATTTTTATTTCTTAATGAAATGGAACAAGAAAATCAAAATGAGTTTATATCAGAACCTTTAGCTTTGGATGCTTTAAACTCGCTCGTAATAATATGGATGAAAATTGTATTCAAGCAGTAGGATTACTTCTAACTGAAATTCAGAAATCTATTTCAGTATCACTTAGAAAACAATCTAATATAACTGTTTTTTTTCCTAATACTATTTAAGTGTGTTCTCAAAAAACTTTTCTAGCTTTCTAGTTTGAAATATGTTTGTATGTTTTATATATTTACGTAGATGTTAGGTACATACGAGGGTGGTCCGAGAAGTACTTAGCCTAACCGCCCGATGGCGCCACTATCGCAAAAGATTAACTGTCATGTAATATATTCTTGTAGACGGCTACTGTCAAAATTTCAGCCGCATCGTACTGGTAGTTTTGTTTTGACAGCGTGTTGAAGCGGGAGTGTTCGCGGATTTTAGAAAAATAGAAAAAGAGCAATATCGGTCAGTGATTTGATTCTTGTTTTTGGAAGGGAAATCGCGCAGCGAAATAAAAGAGCGTTTGGATGCTGTGTACGGTGACTCTTCTCCTTCGATGGCGACCGTAAAAAATTGGTTTAACGAGTTTCAACGTGGTCGCACGTCGGTTTTTGATGAGCCACGCCCAGGTGCTCCGAAAACGGCTACCACGGAGGGTAATGTTACAAATATCCGCGATCTCGTATTGGCAGACCGCCGATTGAAGGTGCGCGAGATAGCTGAGACAGTAGGCATCTCAAAAGACCGCGTAGGTCATATCCTGCACGAAGTATTGGGCATGAGAAAGCTGTCTGCACGATGGGTGCCGCGTTTGCTCACTCCGGACAACAAGCGCAACCGTGAGACGACTCCACAGCAATGTTTGAAGCTTTTTAAGTGCAATCCGAAGGAGTTTCTGCGTCGTTTCGTGACTGTCGACGAAACTTGGATCCACTGGTACACACCAGAGACCAAAGAACAGTCAAAACAGTGGACTGCAGCCGGTGAACGTGCTCCGAAGAAGGCGAAGACTGTCCTATCCGCCGGAAAGGTGATGGCCACTATTTTCTGGGATTCACAAGGTGTAATCTACATTGACTACCTGGAGAAGGGTAAAACAGTGACAGGGGGCTCTACTATGCCAAATTATTGGGCCGATTCGACAACGAATTGCAGAAAACACGGCCCCATTTGAAGAAGAAAAAAGTACTCTTCCACCATGACAACGCACCGGCTCACACCTCCGCCGTCGCCTTCGTTAAATTGGTCGAATTAGGCTACGAACTACTGCCCCATCCACCTCATTCCCCAGATTGGGCTCCGTGTGACTTCTTCTTGTTTCCAAACTTGAAAAAGTCACTCGCCGGTCAGATATTTGAGTCGAACGAGGAGGTTATCGCTGCTACGGAGGCCTACTTTGCAGACCTACAGAAAACATATTTTTCAGACGGGTTAAAGATGTTGGAGATTCGCTGGGTCAAGTTGAGAAATAGATCGGAACTTTTCCAAAATTTTCGTTTTTCATTTGTAGGCTAAGTACTTATCGGACCGCCCTCGTACATACAATTTGTAATAATATGTATGTACACATAGATAAAATACCTATGATTTAATAGATACTTTTATTTGTGTTTATTTATCAATAAAATGTTTTATAAGGCTCTTTAGATAAAACATAATGTTTATTTTGAAATAAAATTCACACGTCGTTTATAACGGCCACTCGCTCATAGCGGACACTTCCTTGTTCCCCTGGAGGGTTCGTTATATCCGAGTTTGACTGTACTTGATTCTTGATTGAATACAGGAGACCGTTCATTGATGGGAATTCATTTCCATGAGAAACGAAATAGGAAAGAATGATTCAAAGAGATTAATACAATAGTAATATACGTAAAAGTCCGAAAAATTTTGGACGAATACTCAAGATTCCAAGACGAGTAGACAAGATTCCAGGACGAGGCGTATACGAGTCCAATGAAACGGTTTAAGGGATAGATATGTACTTTCTGGGCAAGTTTTGATGTTTGTATAAGGTAACTCGGTAACTATAGGAGATACAAACAATTGAAGGGCTCATTCTAGATCTCTTCCTTCAAGACCAAGTCACTAGCGAAAACAAAAATTAGCTGTCTTTTGTTTATGAAAAATAGTTCGATTTCTTTTCGTTTAGACACATGTGGATATCAATGTTATTCATAAAGTTATGAGATGATTACTTTACAAACAACCATGATATTCACATGTATTTAAAACTACGATTCCAAAGGAGGAACATTTTTGTTGATGCTGCGTGTTTCCGTAACTGTTACAAAAGGTTCCTCAAAATTTCTTCATTTTTCGTCAACAAATGTTGACTGTTCCTAACTTGTCGTCGATTTCCATTTTGAGCAGTAAACTTCAAAAGAAAATAGGAAACATTTGTGAAAAAATCCGTGTTGCTATCGAAATGGAAACGTATCGAGAACGCAACTAGTAAACATTCGTGTCGCAGATTTTCAGTGTGCAGTGAAGTACGAAAACGAATAAATATATAGCTACGGTTCCACTGGAGGAACATTTTTGTTGCTGTTGCTTGTTTCCGTAAATGTTCCTTAAAATTTCTTTTTCGGCAACAAATGTTGATTGTTTCTACTGAACAATATGCAACTATTGACAATTTCAGTGGCTTTAGTGGAAACAAGAAATGTACGTATGTTGCCATAAGTTTCTACATATGGCAACAAAGAGAAACATTTAGCGACAAAATGTTCCTCAATATTCCTCCTGTGGAACCGTAGCTTGTTGGCAACTTTAGAGTCTCCAACTGTTTGCAAATCAAAAAACCACCAACTTTTGTTTCCTTTGTGTCCACACCGAATTGCCAACAATTTGAAAAATATTTAGTATTTTGTGCAAAAAAACGGAAGCGTAAATATTTGGTACGACCAACTCTCAAAGAAAGAAAAGTACATGAAGGAATTGAACTATTAAATACTTTGAGAAGAGGTGAACAGACTTATTGTCATTTTCACTTTCTTTTTCTCTCCGAAACACTGTGCCGTCAAATTTTTCATCATCATTTGCATCACAAATAAAATTCCAAGCATCCTTTTTTATATTTTTATTTTTTTAATTTTCATCAATAGAGTCCCATAGTATACAATTGACGTATCTGTTAATTCGTTCGTCCACGTGACGTTAAGGGACATGTTTCTGTTTCCAATGAATATTTGAAACTGAAAGAGTGCCCACAGAGCGAAAAAATATCTGCAACAAGCGTACTCTTTTGATGTTTACTGCCAAAAATGAAAACACAGTTTCCAACATTTGTTTACAACTTTTGTTGCTAACACGAGGTAATTACAGAAACTTTTCTTCAACACGTGTTGACAACACAAAAGTTGGCAATTTTTCTTTGGTGGATACCCACCATAATACGGTAGCATATTTTTGTTTTCACCAGTGGATTAGTCTGGAAAAAAGAGATCGAGAATGCGCCCTCCTTTTTTATGTATCTCCTATAGTTACCAAGTCACCCTATGCAGACATCGAAATTTGTCACCCCTCTACGCTTTTTTTTGGCCACTGTGTGGAACAGCAAATCAATAAACCAATTTTCTTGATAATATTTATTATCCTACTATGATTCATAGGCTTCTCAAAATTCCGTTGTCCGAAGCTAATTTTCGAGGAATTGCATATAATTAAACAAATGGCAGTAAATAATGGTTATTCACTCAATATGATTGACAGCTTTATTCAGAGGAAAAAATACAAAATGACAATTTCAGAAGTTTAACATACTTGGGCAAACCTTCCGAAAACCTGAAATTGTTTTTTCATAAACAAAATTTCAAAATTTCAACAAATCAAAAATTCATAGAGATGAACGTACTGGTGTTTATAGACTCGACTGTAACGATTGTGAAAAATTCTATATAGGACGTACAATTAGAAATTTCAAAACTCGAATACACGAACACCAACGTAGCTATATTAAGCAGAAAACTGACTCCAATTATGCGTGCCATCTTATTCAAGAAAACCACACCTTTAATCCACAAAATCAACTGTTGCGAATCCCTATACATCAATAAATATAAAAACTCCGGAAACCTAGTTAACGACCAGATTGAAGTAAACCCTTCTCCTCTCCTTAATCTGTTCAATGTACCTACCGATAACTCTGGAGGAATTGCTTATTGTTATTCAGTTTCTCTAGGAACCCCTCTGTTATATTCAATTTTCACATGAATAGATTGTTTTGTAATACCATAGTTTAGTACGAGATGAAGTCAATGTTATGACGAAACGCGTTTACTCAATAGATTTTTATTTCAACCTGTGAAAAGTTAGATTTTCATTTCCCTATGAGGTTATAATATTTATTTGAAACTGAATAAATATATTCCAATTCTTGTTTATATTAACATTTATATTAAAATTCGAATATCTACTAATATTAAAGGGAATGAGTTTGTTTTAAATACTTGGTATTTATAAATGAATGTTGTTTTTCAATTGAAGTTACTAATAGCTGTTGTTGAAAACAGAATATGATGAGGAATTATCCGATTCATGTTCACTGTTTTCTTTATGTGATAATTTCCAAATGATTTACGAAATTCTAGTTTCTTTTGTGGATGAATTGTCGATATATCCTTGGGCGACATTGGCAAACTTCCAGCCACCGTGCCTGTTTAAATTTGGGATCTTCCTACCATTATCAGCGAATAATATCGCAGGAGTTGGATGGAGGTAATGGCGTGTAAAATTTTGAAGATAGTTTAGGTTTGAAAATTCTGCAATCCTTAGTCTCAGATTTCTGAAAGAGTGGACACCAACAGACTGAATCGAACATTTTCATTTTTCCCCGAGAAGAATAGACTATTGAAGCATAGTTTTTTTTATCCATTTTCGATCTCCTATTTATTGGCATTCAACAACTCTATTCGAATCAAATTAGCGGAAATTGGTACCTAGGGTTATTTGGGTTATTTACAAGAAACAAATTATCAGTATTTCGGTAAATTTCTCCAACCGCGTTTTTACGTAGATTCATTATTCATTACCTCCACAACTTCTTCGATTGAGTGAGAGGGTTGACATTTGATACGTAGTTTGAATTCAAGTTGAAATCCGATTATTCATAGGTTTCAACTCTTTTCCTTAACCGTGCTGCACTTCGCGAAGACTATTTCAATAGAATCGAATCTCGACCTGCTTTGCTATCAGTACGCGTTGCACTTTGGATTTTTATTTTAGAATAAAATAAATTTGTTTTTTCGCAAACATCAAAAAATGACGACTTTCTCAACCTCAGTTCTCAATGTTGAAGTTTGATTTCACAGACGTCTTTTTGTTTTTACTTTTTCTTCCGGCCGTGAGCGTACAAAAAAGTACACTTTTTTGTACTCTGACGGCAATATCAAGAACTTCGGACGGCGTACAGTTGGGTTCCGAATCCGATATAATGTAATCTGTAAGAAATATTTTATATATTTCAATACAACAAGCCATTTTTTAATACTCGGGTACTTACCAAAAACGCACAGTCCTATAATGCGTATATAAGTGACTTTGTCACTTATATACGCATTATACATGTTTATGACAATTATTTTGTTGAATTGTCAAATTTGTGTTGCCTTGGCACCTACAGAACCAGTGAGCAAAGCAATCTAGTTTTACGTTTTTTTTACATCTAATCCTTTTTATAGCTATTAATATAACGAGATTATTATGCGATCACCTAGAAATGTCCGAGACGGTTTTAAATCGCTAATAATCGAGTTACATTCAAAGCTTTATCGTATCATTGACAACGGCGATGTGAAAATAAAAGCAACAAGATTTTATGTCATTTCATTTCGGCATTTCAAAAAGTCATTAAAACCATGCAAGATTTTTATATTCCTGAAGATACATTAGCTGCAGCCAACACTATAAGGTTGGACTTGCTTCCAGATAATTCTAAAATCCATTATAAAAAATAATATCGGCAGTTTAGTGAGTGGCGAAACAAAGAACATATTCAAGGTGCAGAAGAAACGGTGTTGCTGGTGTATTTTGCAAAACTCTCTGAGAAATATTCTGCTTCATCCTTATGGCCGAAATATTCCATGTTAGAACTTAAGGAATGTGTGGAAAACGATAAATACGGCGCTTCAATACGTTTCATCAAGAAGAAAAATGTTGGATATACTGCAAAAAAGTCAAAAGTATTTACAAGAGAACAAGTCAACGAATTTTTGTTTTTTTGTCCCAGATGAGGAGTTTTTAATGATGAAAGTTGCTTTTTTATTTGGAATTGGAGGAGTCTAACGAACTAATGAATTAGCGAAGATGACCACTACACGGAAGATGACGTTTTAGAGGACAAGCAGACGCTAACGGCAAAGGTGTATCCATCACGATTGAAAAGTGTCAAAATATTGTTTTATATGTTCATCAAAACTAGTTCTAATATTATTTGGTATCTAACGTATTATGCTTTCGTAACTAACGTATTATATTATGGTAACTAATCTATTATGAGTAACTAAGGTTTTATGTAGGTTTTGATGCGTTTATGATGTTAATAATTATTAATAAAGATTCAGTATAAAAATGTCTTAATCTTCAATGATACGATAAAAAATATTATCTTAATTCTATCGTTTTAACACCGTTTGCGAAAAAAATCGCATGTTTTATTCGGAGAAAGGAATTTTTTGTTGCTCGACAAAAATTGTCCGCCTCACTGCGTTTAGCCGACAAACGTTTAGTCTCGCCACAAAAAGTATTACTTTTACTCCTAATACAATAATATAGTAGTACTATTTTTAGTAAAATAAATTATTATTCAATTTTTATTTCGGTTAACTCTTAAAGCGTGGTTTTTCAAACCATAATTTATTCCATGCGAAACTAATTTCGATGCGATGCACTTCGCTCGAAAAGAGTTCTACTGCTCACGTGTTTTTTTATAATTTAAATTTTATATTGAAACTTCTTGATGATCCTGGTGTCACTGTAAAATATTGTTCACTAATGAAGACATAAAAAGGCAGAATATGAATACTATATATTATATAATATTCACTAGTAACTGTAGAATACATAAATTACTTGCTGGAAAAACGACAAATGCTTATAGAGATTGAAATTCCATCAAAAGTTCATGCCACATTGTCAAAATTTAGTCAAACGAAATGTTCAGCTTAGTGCTTATTATTTCCATCATAATTTATTTGTCATTATTTTCAACATGTGATTATAGCAAAATTTAATGTCTCATTCGAAAATTTTCGCTCGTTTTGGGCTACCCAAGTTTATATGATGTTGATGAAAGAGTCCACATATTTCCCAGTAGCGTATATATTTGGAAAGGTTCGAAACAGTCTATTATTAAAAACTTCCCAATCTCAAAAATCAATACCGGATATAAAAGGTATATTAATTGGAAAATTAACTGGTTATAGAAATTGACTCACAGCGATAAACAATTCACTGGTTTATACCTCGACAAAATTTATTCCCTATTTTCGAATGAATGAATCATTAAGGTTTATCTTCAATATACTCGGATTATTATTCGAATTCATTGATCGGGATTTGTGAATTTGATTGTGTTTATTTTTACGTGGATGTAGGTAATGTATCGTTATCCACCTTCCTACCGTTCTCATTTGCGATAGCTTGCACCATTCATTTCTGCCTCCACTGAAATGAGACAAATTAATCGGAAGCCAGCAATAACTATTAATGTGGTTCTCGAATAACCGCGAATTCAGCCCGGTTGATCAAGAGCAATTATTTGGGAACGGTGTTAACTAATCATTCAATTATTGTAATGTAACGGATATCTGGTATTAGGTTTTAATCCTAGTTTACGGGGTTCGTTACATAAATAAGAGAAATATGGCGAGATATTCTGACCATTTCGATTAGGTAATTCCTGAAAATCTAAAATCCTCTGTAGAATAGAAGCAATCCTTCATTGATTTAAGATGCTTACATTGACATCGTTAATTCAATTTCTCAGTCTCTGCAGGTTGATCAAGAACAATTAATCAAGAACTGTATTAACTAATCATCCAATTGTTAATTAATGGATCTCTGATATTAGATTTTAATCTTAGGTTAGGGGGGCTTTTTCGAAAATAAGAGGAATAAAAAGAATCAAGCAAGATATTCGGGCACTTAAGTAAATCCTGAAAAAATAAAAGAAACAATCGGTCATTGCTCCAAGGTGCTAATATATACATAGTTAATTCAATTTATTAGTGTTTGGAGGTTAATAAAAGAGGTTTTTTCGAAAATAAGAGAGAAATCCTGATCAGGTAATTCCTGTAAATCTTAAATTCCTTATAGAATAAAAAGAATCGTTTATTGCTTTGAGGTGCTAATATTCATATTTTTAATCGAATTTCTCAGTATCAGCACGTTGATAAGAAGCAATTATTCAGAAACAGTATGAAGGAATCATATTATTGTTACCTAATGATATCTGGTAATAATTTTTAATGCTAGTTCACAGGGTCTGTTACGAAAATAAAGGTAATGTAGCAAAATATTCTGACCATTTCAATTAGGTAAATCCTGAAAATCTGCAATTCCTTGTAGATAAGAAGTAATCGTTTACTGCTTTAAGATGCTTACATTAATATCGTTAATCTAATTTCCCCGTATCAGCGGGTTGATAAAGAGCAATTATTATTCAAGAACGGTGTTAATTAATCCAATTGTTACTTTATCCGGTATTAAATTTCAAACCTAGGTGCTAATATTTATATGGTTGATTCAATTTTTCAGTATCAGCTAGTTGATCAAAATTATTTGAGAATATTTTTAACTAATCATTGAATTGTTACGTAATGGGTGTCATTAGGTTTAAATCATAGGTTACGGGGACTGTAACGAAAATGAGAAGAATAAAGAGAATAAGCAAGATATTCTGACTGTTTGAATTAGGTAAATCCTGAAAATCTGAAATTATTTGTAAAATAGAAGCAATCATTTATTGCTTCAAGGTGCTAATATTTACATCGTTAATCCAATTTCTCAGTATCAACAGGTTGATCAAGAGCAATTATTCAAGAACCGTATTAACTAATTATCCAGTTATTACTTAATGGATATCTGGTATTAGGTTTTAATATTAGGTTATGTGGACTTTTCCGAAAATAAGAGGAATAAAGAGAAAAATTGTGACTTTTTTGATTAGGTAATTCTTGAAAATCTGAAATTCGCTATATAATGAAAATAATCGTTTATTCCTTCGAGTTACTAATATTCACATCGTTCATCGAATTTCTCAGTATCAGCAAGTCGATCAAGAGTTCGGGAATACTGTAATAATACAATTGTTGCATACTGGATATCTGGTAAAAGGTTTTAATCCTACGTCACCTGTACGTAAAATAAGTGAACAATTGATTCACCACGCCTGGCTCCTAGGAGCTGCGAATTATGGAATTACACTTCTAAAGAAGACTTGGCAAGATCTTTCTAATGATCTGCCATACTTGGTGCTCCCTGGGATAGAAATGCCCTTTAAAAGGCCACCTGTACGTAAAAGTGAGAAACTAATTTTCCCCATAGGAGCTGCGAATAATAATGGTATAACATCTTTAAATAGGTCTTAGCAATACTTTTTCAATGATGTGCCACACTTGACAGCCCCTGGGGCACGAGAGAAATTCAAAAGTGCCGGGTTAAGCCAGCGCGGGGCCTGTAGCAATTTCGGCCAAGAGACCCTTGGTTTGCTTTAGGTTCTCAATTTTATGGTATTAAACTCAGATTAGAGAATAAAACCGAAAATGTGTAAGAGTGATAACCCGGAGCAGTTATGTAGGAACACGTATATCTGTGTGCGTGTAGTGATACCAGTTTCTTAAATAAACTTCCTTACTCGTACAAATCAAATCGGTTGCCTTTTTTTTTAACTTATATTATTTTAAATATTCATAAGGTACAATTGAAGTTACATACGAGCAATCGAATTCAAATTTATATTCATGTTAGTAAATTACATCCATGATACTTGTGAAACAGCTATTTGGGCAAAACAGTTAGCTGATATGGGATTGAGCCATGAGAACTGACAAGGAACTTTGGCCATTATTTTTCATTCGCGAGGGGGTCACAAGTGTTGGTGATACAATAATATGATGGAATGTAAACTGATTCAACTAAAATACAATGCTAGACTAAAAATGTGAATCAAACATTACAACCTTATTTTGCACTAGTTTTTAATATTGCCGTTCAGTATTCAAATATCGAGAACTAGTTCCTAAAACAGTACCTACTCGAAGCTTATTCAAAGACCCGAACAACTCGAAAGACTTGAACTCAAAACAATTTTTCTCAAGAACGGCTCACATCTAAAGAGCTTTTTACAGGTTTGTACGTTGTGCCAAATATGAAGGTACATAAAATTCTAATAGTTTGATAGTCAATAGAATCCTATTTTATTTGTTCGGCTTTCACGACTAGCTCGATCGGTGACAATATCTGGGAATTTTCGTGTTAGTTTTGCAGTGCTACCAACTTGCGTGTAGTGCAGTACAAGTAGTATAAACACATAACTTGTGCGGCCAGTGCTCAATTTTTAAGAATGTGGTACAACTTTAAATTATTGTTGTAGATTTTGACACCAGCGTTTCTCGTGGTAGGTATTATATAACCTATACCTACGATTTAACGTGACGAAATCGAGTTTCAGATTTTCAGGTGGAAGTGCCTAAGTGCTTTCCATTTAAGGTATGCATGATATTTTACGCTTATTCAAACTTATTTTTTTTACTGTCAGACAGGCGTTGGAGCCTTCCAATTCGCGGGGCCCGTAGCATTTGCTACTCTTGCTACGTGGCTTATCCGGCACTGAAGGCATCATGTACGTAAAAGATAAAATCAATATCATATAATTGACATAATGTTGTATTACATATAAACATAAGTACCTAGCTATTTTGTTTTTATATTATATAAGATTTTTTTCTTGGTTCTATTAATTATTAGGTTCAATAAACGTAATAGATGATAACTATTTTCGACTTCTTACGTAAATACTTTGTTATACGAACAAATAGCCATGAATAAATCAGGCTGAATTCTATCTTCACAATACTTCCCAAACTTACATGACATCGTTAGAATGGTCCCAGGTGAGAATTCTCGTAACCTCGTATCGGCCGTGAGTGAGTGGGATTATCCTCCTTTTGGGAATATTAACGTAGACAGCATGCCTGAAATCACCCGCCGGCCCATCCCTGACAGGAGCCACTGTGATATAAGTTGAGCTATCTCTGCCGAAAACGGGACTGTCTCCCATATCCACCCAGCCATTCCCTTCGCTTGTGATGCGTTGAGTCTGAAAAAAAAACATCAGGTAAAAGGATCTATCTAACTGGATGGAATAGGTTTATTGGGGTGTGATGAGAAGAATGGTCGGCAGAACAAATCAGCGTCGGGGCTCAGTTTTTTGTCGTATTTTTCTCGAAAATAATAGACTATTGCACCCTATCGAAAGTTGAGAGAGAATTGCGGGGGTGGTTTTTAAATCAGACAGATGTTGGGAGGAGACAAATAAGCTGAATTTTTTTTATATCATTAGAAAAAGATGGGGAAATTAATTGTGAACAACATAATGGAAATTCAGATCTACATGGCTTTCTGGAGAGTGCATGAATCTGAAAAAATTTGAATATTTATACGTGAGTTGAATTTATGCTATGTTTTTTGGCGTTATAGCTATTTGTTTCAAACCATCGCTATTATTATGTAGCTACTTCTTGTTTTTTCGTGATTTTCAAAACTTTGCGCATTTTTTACAATTTCAACTCATCTCCAAAAGCGCTGTCATTTCAAGGTTTCCAAGGTTTCACTCAGCTCTATAGCAGGGGTGGGGAACCTCCGGCCCGCGGGCCGAATACGGCCCGCGAAGTCATTTGGTCTGGCCCGCGAGTGAATACGTTCATGTTGAAGTGATAATACGCCGACTGCTGACAGACATCGTGTTGACATATTTTGCCACTGAACTGTACTCAAGCTGGAACGCTTACTGTCATAGAATAGTAGTCCCACTGGGAGCACAGACTAGGAGTGTCTCATCCTAATCTTTTTTTTGGAGATCTGACTATCTGTCTCTTTAATGCTGCCTGCTCCCCTCGCGTAGTGCTTATGCACGAAGCGTTACGAAAAAAACAGTGTATACCCACAGCGCGATAAGCCCACTACTCGTCTATGACAGAGATTGCCAGTAAGCGTTCCAACTTGAATACAGTTCAGTGTATGTTGCAATTCGTGCCTGTTCGTCATTCTTTTTGGTTCTTCGTGCGC
This sequence comes from Cynegetis impunctata, assembly GCA_030704885.1. Classification (NCBI taxonomy): domain Eukaryota; kingdom Metazoa; phylum Arthropoda; class Insecta; order Coleoptera; family Coccinellidae; genus Cynegetis; species Cynegetis impunctata. Next base: position 196,413 of record JARQZK010004337.1, read on the forward strand.
AAACGTGAGTGATTTAGAAATTGAAACTTATATGGTGTGACATGTGCGAAACTAAATGAGGCATTTAATGAAAGATTCAGAACGCAAAAAGTAAGAAAATTGAATTGCACATCTTTGCTACGCCGTTCAATGTGGAACCAGCTGATGTGCCTGATAACCTCCAACACGAAATCATTCACCTGCAAACTAATGTTGAGCTGAAAGCTAAATACAACAATCAACCACTGCTTGAGTTCTATAAATATACGCAATGATGAATTTCCCATTTTGAGGAGACATGCATTGAAATATGCATCAGTATTTGGAACAACTTACTGTTGCGAGCAGTTCTGTTCGAAACTTTCGATCGCAAAGAATCGACTGCGTTCCAGTTTGACCGACTTAAACCTGGAAAATCAGTTGCGAGTAGCCACATCTTCAATATCAGCTAATATCACACGACTCAGCAAAGAAAGACATTTCCAGCCATCATATTAGTATTAGAATGAGTTAATTATGTTTGAAAATGGATATATTTTATGTTTGTTTATTTTTTATTTGTTTATTTATAATATATAAATTTTTTTGTTGAACAACAAAAACTATTATTATTATTTGTCTGGCCCGCGAATGATGTTATAAATTTCCAAATGGCCCTTGGCAGAAAATAGGTTCCCCACCCCTGCTCTATAGCTTCTGAAGACTGGGTAAGAGGTTTAGAATTCAATACATGGATAGAGTTGACATTGGGGAAGTAACTTTTGGGAGTTTCTACTATTTTCCTAACCGCTGGCATTTCAAAGAAGAGATTTCATGTTTTCTCGTCATTTTGCTCACCTCAGAACCTTCAAATGGACTCTTCGGGATAAGATTTTGTATGTAAAAAAACAAACATTAAAGGAAGAAAAAAGTTACGCAGCTTTGATGCTATATCGTTTTTTCACTTTGCTGTGAACAGATAAATGAATTATTGAGGTTAGGATTCCGGTATCTGGACCAACTCAAGTGAAAAGAATTTAGTTTCAAACTGATCAATAAAAATACACATATAGATACAGATATAATCTGTAAGTGGGCGAGAGAAACTTCGTGCAATGTCCAAGTGAATTTTTGGGCTCTATCATAACTTTGTTTCGTACTCGTTTATAAACAAGCTACAATTACGTGAGGCCACGGTCGTATGTCCTTGATATCTTTGTATAGGAATTATATATAAACCAGAGGGAATCTGAAAATCTTAAAGACTAAAGTATAAGATGAACCAGTGTATCATTTCATAACTAGGACCAGTCATTACAATCCTGGCAGGATCGCCATGTAATGACTTGTCCTGGTTATATTATGAAATGACACACTGGTTCATCTTATACTTAAGTCTTTATTCGTTATACACTATAGACTTCTCGCTAAACCCTCGGGCAGCGTGATGAGTGTCTAAGCCCGTCTATCAGAGATTCCCTCTGGTTTATATATAATTACTATACAAAGAAACTAACGACATCCGACCTTGGCCTCACGTAATTGTAGCTTGTTTATAAACAAGTACGAGAATGTAACATTCTTCATCAAATAATAAATACCCAATATTGACACTGACCTATTTGCACCATACTATACAAGACAAGAACATTTTCTATATTAAGTGTTCAACTCAATTTACCCCATGGTGGTATTGTGAGCAAAATTTCAGTAGCAGTATATATTTTTAAAATAATTTTTGATAATAAAAATAGTAAAATCAAATTAGAAACGAAGGATTTCATCAACTAATTAATAAGTCTATTACCTCTTTGCAGTCCCATTTTGGGCTGGTACAAATCGATACAATGGACAAATTCTGTAACCGATTCATCCAGACAACAGAAATTTCCGTGAGGCTTATCCAGGAGACCGACGTGAAGTAGTATTCCCTGAAACAGAAACCACGTACATTAGGGTGAATACGAAATTGGAATCCAAATTGAAGTTAGCGTAACATATCAAATAACAAATTTGGGAACAATTTACACCAATTATTTCTGGCAAATTAATTGAATTGTTCCCTCACTCTAAATTATGTGGATGCAGGTACTAGAGCACTGCGGTTCCTGCCGGTCCTATTATATTGATTCGTGAGTTTCGCTAATTGGCTTATTTCCCATTTTCAGGATAGAGGAAATTTAACTCTAATGGCCGCATAGGAGCAGTAGTTACTCCAAAACTAATTCAATAATTATTAATTATTGTTGTAATCTATGTTCACTTCCTTCCTACTATCGAGATATTTGTTGAAATACCTTCAGCATTAGGTACGTTTAATCGTATTCTTCTCTAAACTTTATTTATCTGCACACTGTTGAAGACTTTTGATATATGTATCTATGTATGTTTTCGAAATTATTGTATAGATGTTCATTTTTAGAGAATCTCAAAAAAAAATTTTAATTTTTGTTCAATTCAAAATGGTAGCTATAATATTTTTAACATTATTCTTGATTATTATTAATTATAATCTCCAAATCTCATATTCCTTCTTGAGTGTAAGTTGCTCACCAAAGGTTTTCAAAGCTTCCTACTCACGTATTATTATAAAAATTCTTTATTTTTCATCTGGATAAATTATATTGAATTAGTGGACAAAGTTAAATTTATAAAAATCTTTTATGGTGAAAACTCCGAAATTCATTTCCAAGTATTTTCTATATTTCAATAATTGAATCTATGTCAGTTAATCTGATAAACAAACAAAATTTACATTCAGAATTGATAAATTCGTTCGGAAAATACAATACGATGAACTTTTATGTTCAATTTTTTACTGTTTTACAAGAATAAATTTATACGAGTGACAGTGGATACAAATAACTCATACCAAAAAACACCCTGACCCGCTTATATTTTTAAATCTCCTTCCTCCACTTCTTCAATGCATATCCCGCATCATTTCAATCTTCTACTTATGGAATATAAATTTAAAAAAATACCAAATATCTTAACAATTTGTATTCAAATCCCAAAAACCACACGAAGCTGCTGTTAGTAACCGTACGAAAAATCGGCTGGAAATAAACCCCGACACCAGTTGATTTATTTCTCTGAATGAAAAGTTTCCGATATAGGAGAAAACGACATTTATTCTATTGAATTGAGAAGGGCATTTTCCCGATACGTTAAGCCAAGGTCGCTCCACTCGATTTAATCTAGTTTGAGGTCGAATTGTGATGGATTCGACAACAGTTAGAAAGTGCTAATTCTCTTCTGTCCGTCAAAACTTTTGTGAAAAAGGTCGCCTGGATTATAAAAGTTTGACATTATGCTCTATTATCACCACACTAGGCTTTTGTGGTGTTAGTGTCAAAGTTATAAGTTCAAACACCGACAATAAATCAAACCAAATCATGAAAAATATACAAGTTGACCATGGTTAATTTAATATACTACATGTGCGTAGACAAGGAATTTTCTTCGATAATTGAAAAAATTATCAAACAACTTTCCATGGGAGCTTTTCATATGTATTTCAGCGATGAGAATTCTACATTCAAAATTCAACGGTGAATTATTGAGAACTTTATAAAGAAATAAAAAACTAACTTTTTACAGGTTGAAATGAAAATCTATTGAGTAAACGCGTTTCGTCATAATATTGACTTCATCTCGTACTAAATTATGGTAGGTATTACAAAAAAATCAGATGAAAAAAACTAAATTTGAATTTACTACGCTTATTATTACAAAATATTTCGAAAAATATAACACTGGGATTACAATCTCGGTCACTAGACCATCATCGGGCAGATTGAGTTCTTAATTCAATCTGCCCGATGATGGTCTAGTGACCGAAATTGCAATCGCAGTGTTATATTTTCCAAAATATTTTGTGATAATAAACATAGTAAATTCAAATTTAGTCTTGTTCATCATGTTAAATTATTACGTAGTAACGAAGGATTCCATCAACTATTTACAAAAAAATCTATTTATACGAAAAATTGAACATAACAGAGGGGTTCCTAGAGAAACTAAATAACAATAAGTAATTCATTCAGAGTTATTAGTAGGTACATTGAACAGATTAAGGAGAGGAGGATGGTTTACTTTAATCTGGTCGTTAACTAGGTTTCCGGAATTTTTATTTTTATTGATGTATAGGGATTCCCAACAGTTGGTTTTGTGGAGACTATTTGCTAACTGTAATATATAATAATTGCGATTTAAGGTATGGTTCTCTTGAATAAGTTGGCACGCATAATTAGAGTCAGGTTTCTGCTCAATATAGCTACGTTGGTGTTCGTGTATTCGAGTTTTGAAATTTCTAATTGTACGTCCTATATAGAATTTTTATCGGAAAAGTTTGCCCAAGTTAGGTATGTTAAACTGTTAAATACTGTACTGTTCTCGGATATATTATCCACTTATATTGTTTTTTCATAAACAGAATTACAAAATTTCATATAAAACCAACAACAAAATTCATTAAAAACAACAAATCAAAAATTCATAGAGGTGAACGTACCTACTGGTGTTTATAGACTCAACTATAACAATTGTAAAAAATTTTATATAGGACGTACAATTAGAGAATTCAAAACTCGAACACACGAACACCAACGTAGCTATATTAAGCAGAAAGCTGACTCTAATTATGCGTGCCATCTTATTCAAAAAAACCATACCTTCAATCACAATTATAATATATTACAGTTAGAAAATTGTCTCCACAAAACTAACTGTTGGAAATCCCTGTATATCAATAAATATAAAAATTCCGGAAACCTTTTTAACGACCAGATTGAAGTAAACCCTTCTTCTCTCCTTAATCTGTTCAATGTACTTACCAATAAATCTGAATGAATTGCTTATTGTTATTTAGTTTCTCTAGGAACCCCTCTGTTATGTTCAATTTTTAGTATAAATAGATTGTTTTGTAATACCATAGTTTACAAAGCTAGTTAGTGGAGTACTAAGCGTACGCTGGTTAGTATTAGGGAGGTCTCGGGTTCAAACCCCGGGGCCGACTGGTCTGCCATGAAGTTTCCTCATGGTAATGTAAGTCACTGCTTGCAAACTTATAAGGCGAATGCTGGGCCAGTATTAATCCTCTGAATCTTTTTCCTTTCCATACCATAGTTTAGTACGAGATGAAGTCAATGTTATGACGAAACGCGTTTACTCAATAGATTTTTATTTCAACTCGTGAAAAGTTAGTTTTTTATTTCTTCATAAAGTTATGAATTTGAACTTTCACAAAGTAAATGCCAATTCAATTCAATTATTGAGAACGTCAAATCAATACCAGAAATAAGAGCTATATTTATTGGAAAATTAACTGATTATAGATTATTGTATTGAGTGGTTCACATCGAACAAGCTTTTGGCTAATGAACAGAAGCCGGCAAAATTACTCTTCACCCTAAAAAATAATGTTTCTGTTGATTTGGCTGATAATGCTAGATTCTTGGGGGTATATCTTGATTCCTCTCTTCGCTGGGATGTACACACCGGCCACTTGGCCTCTAAATTAACGAAAAACATTTTCTTATTGAAATCGATGTCAAGTCGTTTGTCGGTTAGCATCTTAAAAACTGCCTATTTTTCCCTGATTGAGTCCATCTTGAAATATTCTTCGTTAGCGTGGGGCTACTGTTCTACACGCACCCGTATTTTCTCCATTCAAAGAAGGGCTATCCGAATAGTTGCTAGGCTTGATTATCGTGAAGAATGCAAACATGTATTTATTGAAAACAAAATTTTGACTCTTCCCTGTCTCTATATCCTAGAGGCTCTGATATATGTGCATGAAAATAAGGGTATGTTTAATCAGAATAAAGACTTCCACGACTATCCTACAAGAGCCAGAGAAATGATAAGAAATAATTATTGTAGGCTATCCAGAACTCAGAATTATCTAAGAAATTATACAAAAATGTCCCGGAAGAGATGAAACGCCTTTCTCCTATTAAATTCAAGACTATCATTAAGAAATTTCTGATTGAAAGAGCCTTTTATGAGGTTAAAGAGTTTCTTGTTTGCGACTTTGGATGACAATATCTCCCTTGTGGGTATTTTTTATCTTTTTCTGTTGTTCCTGTGATGACTGTATTTTAACTTTGAAATTGTATTTTATTTTAAATATATTTCTAAATGACGAGTGTAAACATATGGAAAATGTGAAGCATGAATAAATATTACTATTACTATTACTATTACTATTACTATTACTATTATTATGAATCGTGAACATGTTTCGAGTAACAAATTTCTCTTCTATTTCTTTCTGTGGAACTCATTCCAGTTAGCAGATTAACTCATCAAAAATATATGAACGTAACATTACTCCATATATATTTCACAAGATATCGATTTTACATCCTACCACGCAGGAAATAAAATTGCTAGGACTAATCCAGGATGTTTCGAGATTCCGAAACAATCATTAGAAATGAGACGCTGCGATTAATTTCCACGGAACGTTCCTGGAGTACCAACTCGTTCAATTTTCCTCGATCTCAACTAATCTCCTCATTTCATGAGCTCTCGAATTGGGATTAAAATTCGATAGAATAGCATTGTTTTTGCGAATGTTAGTGCTGACTTTTTTTCAGCGTTGGGGTGGATATTTATCAGGACCCTCAAGAAAATGGGCCGTTTCTTTCAGGCGTATTGTAAAGCTGACTTGACTGGAAAATTGCGTAGAAAGAGATTTTTCATATATTTTATCGTTCTATAAGATGACATTACTTGCATGGAAACACTACTTGATCAGATATAAGAAAAAAAGGCTTGATGCATGTACAGAGAAAAATAACAATTTCGAAATTATTTTTTCTATTTATATAATGCACTTCTGCAACATATTCATAATGTGAAAAATATTGGTTTCAATTTTATCAGTGGCAGAAGTATTCTGTACCTGAATGTAGAGAAATTGTCTGTATTCTAGTTCACAATTCCTAGTTTTTGTGAGCACCAATGGGCTCAACTAACAAACTAATTGATAAATCAAAGATAATATGGAATACATACAACACAACTAATGTATTAACTTTCAGACACTAATTATGATTAACGCCAGTTGTGAAACAGATTATGGTGATAATTCATCCTGAATTTGTTTTCTATTTCCATTGATAATACTGGTTTAATAATTTGTTATTAAGAAGAACTAGGACTTTTATTCGAAACTAATCAAACAAACCTACCATCTAAGGTAAGTGGAAATTATTCCGATGTATCGTGAACTAGGAGGTTTGTTCGATTAGTTTTGATTAAATGTCCTAGTTTTAGCAGGTTTTCACTTTGATGATGATTTACTATATATATATATATATATATATATATATATATATATATATATATATATATATATATATATATATATACAGAACACAGAATTCTTCGTGTTAACGAAACACGTTCGTGGCAATAAAATGAAGTGAACTAGGACATTTATTTGAAATTAATCAAACAAACCTCCTAGCGGAGCTGGTTATACGAGTTCACGAAACATCGAAATGTCCCCATATACCTTAGGATGGTGTATGTTAGAAACATTAAGTTGTTTATCACAATCAATGGAAATGATAGACAGTCTGTTTCGCCCTTATTTCGGGCTCATCAGTATCATCTATCCATCGAAGGGCGAAACAGACTGTCTATCATTTCCATTGATTGTGATAAACAACTTAATGTTTCTAACATACACCATCCTAAGCTATATGGGGGCATTTCGATGTTTCGTGAACTCATATAACCAGCTCCGCTAGGAGGTTTGTTTGATTAGTTTCAAATAAATGTCCTAGTTCACTTCATTTTATTGCCACGAACGTGTATCGTTAACACGAAGAATTCTGTTTTCTATTCATTTGCTACCTGTAAAAGGTATGAAATTGGAGCGCTTGTTACTTGCGGCGTGTGAAGTTTGAATTACATCGAATGGATGTATCAACTTTACTCTTGCTTAGCGATTATAGTAACCACCTTCGGGTGTCAGGACGTATGAGTTCTCGTTGCCGAAATGTTTTCTTCTATCTGTAGGATGTGGTTCATTTGTACAATTGTAAAGTTACTTGCATGTGACAAGTTGTGAAAATAGAGCGGCGAAAAACGAATGACACAGAGGGAGCATTCAAAAAGTTATTTAAAAACAAACAAAGGCATAATGATGACAAGTATAAAAGGAGATATTAAATCTCTGGAACATAATAATCAACTAAAAATTAACATCAAAAAGACCGGCTTAAACATGGCCAAGTCAGGTTATGCAGTAATTGACAACTAATGAAAAAGGACAGTCTTGACAGACCGACCACAGAAAAGCGAGAAAAAGAATAAACCACAAAATCAGTGGTGACAACAAATGAAAATCTAACTAAAATTCAAAACATAATAAATTATACTGAGAGTGAGCTGAAATTTAGATTGGCAGAGCCCTAATTAATTTACAGTTACCTTCTTTCCATTAATAAGGGCTCTGCCAATCTAAATTTCAGCTCACTCTCAGTATAATTTATTATGTTTTGAATTTTAGTTAGATTTTCATTTGTTGTCACCACTGATTTTGTGGTTTATTCTTTTTCTCGCTTTTCTGTGGTCGGTCTGCCAAGACTGTCCTTTTTCATTAGTTGTCAATTACTGCATAACCTGACTTTGCCATGTTTAAGCCGGTCTTTTTGATGTTAATTTTTAGTTGATTATTATGTTCCAGAGATTTAATATCTCCTTTTATACTTGTCATCATTATGCCTTTGTTTGTTTTCCGTGGCAAAGTTTGACCAAATCTCCCATACCGGAGAGTTCAAACAATAAACCACAATTGTGTGATTATCTTCCGTATCAGAGGTTTTTGTTTGTTGTACTATTTTCATCTTCAAATTTTCAATCCAATGCTTGGCTACGCCGTTCTGATGAGGACCAAAGAGTCCGAAACACGTGTCAACGGCTGCTTCCATATAAGCGTGCTATACCGATAATTCTACTCCACTTCTTTAATGTTTTCCCATGACTAATTTCTTTGTTGTTAGATAAATAGTACCCTATTATTATTATTTTCAAACATTACGTAGGTAAGGGTTTCTTTGGTTTCCCTTACCATCTAATGATAACAATTTTGAATATTAATATTAGACTGAATAGCATATACAATAATTTTGGCCGCAGAGGAAAATATAAGGTAAAATGCGTTCAGTAATTTAGTGCAAATACTCACTTATTAGCTAGAGCAATCGGTGGAAGCACAGTTTTCATTTTGACATTCGAAATGTCCGCCAAATCAGCCACAGTGAGAGTGACTTTGGGATTTCTTGTTCCAGGTTTAGGGTACCGAAGAGACCTAATGTCAGGATAGAGTCTTGTTTCATCCGTTGAGCCGTACCATGGAAACCGAAGCTCTTCCACCAAGCTATCGTTAAAAGAAGCAAAAGCAAGGAGAAGACCATCATTCGACATCCATAAAGCCGAATTCGTTCCAAGGATTTCCTCTAAAAGAAAAGAAAGATTACTTCGCGTTACACTCAATGATATTGAAGATAATAGTTATTTATGTACCAAGTGCGTTATATAGATCCTAACGCCTGATGGTAGGCCTGGGTAACACAGTGAAATATTGGGTGCTGAAACAATGACACTAACCGTAGCCTACCGAGAGTTCTAGCCTGGACCCTCATCCCCACTCCCGAACCTACGTCACGAGAGAAGTTGGTCGCGGCGCTTGAATTCCTTCGTCTCATATATCAGTTGATTTGCATAAATCGTACAGGTGCAATATTTATGTAATTAATTACTTTGGTAATTAGGTAATAGAACTGGATTAGCCTATTGACTATTTTATTGTGTTTAATACAAGAATTTGTTGTTTTTATGGTGAGTTAATTAAATTGGTCCGTTGTACATATAGGTAATCTTAATGTTATTTAGAATAATGCCCACTGCATGCTGTGTTCCTGGTTGCAAAAGCAATTATAATAGAACCGATAGGGTCACAGTTTTCCGTTTCCCGAGAGACGAGAACGAAAGAAAAAGATGGTTAAAATGTATTCACCGGGAATATTTTAAATTGCAATATGAAGACATAGTTACTAGGCCGGATGGAACAATTTTAAAGGTTTCTCGGGACAGAGTCAAACTTACAGATAATGCTTACCCCACTATCTTTGAAAATATCAGCCATCTTACATGACAACCAAAATGGCACCCAAAAGAAAATCACCTTCTTTGCGAAAATTGGAAATTGAGGAACGGCAAATGGTTGAAAAACAAAATAATGAAAAAAAGACATTATTAATACATTTGAAGAAATTACGGGTAGTATTTCTGATATTATTCAAGTTTATTTTAGTAATAATTTTAATTTGAAAATTTCTGATGATCAAATTGGTATTTTTTACATACTTTTTATTTTCACAAACTGTTTTCCACGATAGCATCTCACTGTTCAACGGTGAAATTCCATGACAAATCTCCCGGGCTTCTATTTACTAAATCTTAAACAAAATAAAAAAAAATTAACAAATTCAAAGTTATTTAATTTTTTTTAAATTCAGCTAGTGACCTTTAGGACATGCTGTAGAAATAATGGCTGCTATTCAGAGTTTCCATCCACTTTGTGCGATATCGAGCAATATCTCCTTACGCGATGACCTTTCCTTATTGGGTATCACTTTCCTATTCTAAACTTTTAACAGATATCTAAAAACATATTTTCAGATTATATCAACTGTCAAATTATTCGTCCCAATTTAAATATTAACATAACAAATCATTTTATTTTACATATACACTATATAGCTTTTAGAATTCTAAAATAAAAGAACACTATTTTCTCTATCTCATTCGTTCAAATTTTATACCGAGGCAAAATTGAAAAAAGGGAATTTTTTTTGCCATAATCTTAGAAGCAAAAAGTGAAGGTTAGAAACAAATGACACATCATATTTTCTTAAATTTTTATTGAGATTCCAAATATAAAAAGATATAAGCCGTTTGATTTATAAGAACAACGTTGTGTGTAGTTTTAATAAATCACACATTTAGGGAGCACCCTGTATATACAAAAATATTTTTGCCAGTAAGTATCAAACATTCTGTATTTATTTCTGTTTTTATTTTAAAGCGACTCAGTAATAAGATAAATATGTTTGATATCGCACTAAGTGGACAGCCTGTATAGATAGTCCTGATCCCAATCAAATTCTTAAAATAAATAAAATAAGTAATAAAATAAAACTAATTTTGGTATAGCTCACTGTCTACTGAAGTACTGCATGTATGTATATATACTGTTATATACCTACAGGCGGCTCTATTAAATTATCAAATTTATTAATGTACCTATTTTTATCCAGAAATATAGGTAAACAACATTAAAAACATGAACACAAATAATAAAATTTATTAGCACTGGCGCTTTTTATAATTTTATCCATATAAATATCCGCTAGATCGAAAAATACCATCACACCTTTATACGGCGACATCGATGAATTCAACTTCTCTCGTGACGTCACCGAGGCAGTGTCCGGGCTAGAACTCTCGGTAGGCTACGCACTAACACAGCCTAATGTTTCAACACTTTGTGTCAGCACAATTGTGTCACGACACAGTCGGGAGTCATGCATTGCGTAAAGTGTTAAAAACAAATCTGGCACTCTTAAAACTGAAACTCAATGCTTCAGCATCAAATTTCTGTTGGCTCAGGTCAGTGCTGGGTATCAGAGTCGGCATAACTATGACACACAAAACGAAACATTATAATAAATCAATTAATGTAAAATTGCAGAATGTGAAAATTTTTAAGATAGAGATGCATAAATAATATTCGAAATATCAAATGAAATAATCCGCAGCGCCATCAATCCTGAGGCTCGACTAGTGCGGCTTATATTACGCACATGTTTACTATAAAAACTAATAGTTTCATGTAATGTGGGTTGCCTATAGTCCATGATACAACACATCTCTAGTGCTAAACGTGCAGTCCCGTAATTTCTGAAACAGACCATACCTTTCCCGCACCTCGGTTTCATGAAGTGTCGAGTGCCATAAGATATCATTCTACTGTTTCAGCACATCTGACACATGTGAAAGTGTCAACACAAAAGTGTTATTCAACACTGTGTTACACAGGACTACCTGATGGGCGTTAGGATACGAAAATATTATTTTATTACAATGAAAAATCGATTTTAAAATCGGTTCATTGCTCCTATACTTTCCATTTTCCTTCTTATAGTAGGCATGTCATTTGTTGATTTTTTGACGTTTGTGAATGTTTTTGTCATCATATTTAGTAAATGTCATCGCTGCTTTCTTTGTATAGTCTTATTGAAATAATGGAAATGAAAATGAATTTACCCAAAAATATCATAAAAAATGCAGCCAAAGCTGCGAATAATTCATTGCCGGAGAAATCCAGAGTCGTATACGACAAGGATTACGAAGTATTTGATCAATGGAAGTTGCTTCAGTTGTCCTCGTACAATGAGCGGACGTTATGATCCATAATACCCGCTCATAACGCCCTAGGGCATAATGAGTGCATTTATAGCAACCGTATCTAAAGTAAAATCAACAAATAATATACAAGTGAAAAATGAAATTATTTTTTTCCCCCTACTCAGTAAGTATGCTATTATGAAACTGATTTGTGGGACGTTAGTACATTTCCTAGGGTAGTAACTTGAATAATTTTTATGTATGAAAATTCAAAATCCATATAAAGAGACTGATTTTCAAACAAATTTTCTGTCATTGTCAGTTAGCCTGCTCAAATTGTGTAACTGTAAAACGTTATTTTTTAATCTGGATTTCAAAAAATTTTATGCAGAAACTGGGTGCCAAGTGCTCTTGAACAGTCTCGGAATATTTTGCCAGCCCTTGTTACCGCCCGGGCGCAAACTACGGCCTCGACTGGTAAGTATCATTTGACGCCATTATGCTATATATGATTGTTTTCTACTCCCGCTAATATTGGAGCTTGAACTGAATTGCTATTCTTTTGGTATTTTTTTCACATATCGTTACCATAACAGCTTTCTTGAAGGAGAAAAGTAGGTATCTTTTCTTCAGCTATAAATTTAATATCTGAATTTTCTAGAACAAAATTATATTTATAATTCCATCCAGAAGTTTTTCATTTAATATGAATTGTTCACTTTTTCACCTTAGATGTTCAGTCATGCCAGCTAAACTTTGTATCTTATTGGAAACTACAGTCAAACATTTCATAATACCTAAGGTTTATTTATTTATTCATTCAAACGGACTAGCTATTTTACAAAAATTATTATAATGCTGTAACAACATACACTAGTGCAATATAAAGTGAACATAAATTTAAGACGTTTAATGCAACAGTATTATGAGAACGAAACAAATGCAAAAACACAGTTTTATGTAATGGATAACAAATAATCTTTTTCTCCGATCGTGCGAAAAGTGACACTATTTTGAAATGTTTTCTATGCGCAAAGTTCAACATTCCGGAATAGTGGGCAGTTGCTAAGCAATTAGAAAATAACAGTGCGGTAATATTCTTACCGCACTGCTGTAGCGTGCGGTAATGTTACAAATGGATTATTACAATAAAATGAAACAAAGTATGGTTTTAATTTTTATAATTGTTGTTAATATTTACATTTAAATTTGTATCCTGTAGCTTGACGTTTCAAAAATGCTCTCAGTTTTTGGTACTGGGCAATATTAATATTATTTTTAACAGAGTTGATCGAAGCATGGAATAATGTACCCACAACGTCGAAGATTTCATTGTTTTAGCCAATTCAGCAACATACGCCATCAGTAAAATCTCAGAAAAGGATACACTGTTGTTTTTCTGCAAAAATCCATGAAGCGTTGGTACGCAAGTTCATACTCCCTTCTGGATTTCGCCGGAAGTAAATTAAGTGAAGCCGCGTTCGCGGCTCAGAAGGCGTGCAAGGTAACAAATAATCACTATCAGTGTTCATGTTTACTGATTCTTTTTCAATTCCTTATCAAATACAACAAATCAAACAAAACCGGCTTCAAAATTATTGTACTTTTGTCATAACGAAGTAATTTCCATTGTTACCACTTTTATATTTTAATGTGAACATAGAGAAACCTATTTAAACTTACTTGATTCCATCTTGAATGAAATATTTTTCAATTAATTAATTTTTTAAATGTAAATCAACGATCGGAGAAAAAATAGTATGCATAATTCGTGGGAAAAGCATATTCCCAAATTTCAAAAATTATCACAGTCGTTTGGAAATATTATGCTTTTCCCACTAATTATACAATATACTAATTCATATATAACATTAGACTTGACTTCTTTCCAAGTAATTATAGATAACGAAAATAAATCAACATTTCTTGAATTTCCCTCCTTTAATGTCCTATGTATAGGGTTATTGAAACCATAATTAGTTGGACAGTATCTGATAGCAAACAATTCTCGGTTTTGTAAGTTTGTAGTGTTACAATTCAATTTTATATTTTCTAAATGATATTTATAATCTATAAAATTATTTATTCTTCATATATGAACATAAAATCGAAATTTTTTCTCCTGTTCACAAGTGAGATTAATCCTAGATCCTGTTGCATATTTGTATAATCGAAGTTAGATAGTGGAATGTTGCTCTTAAAAGCCACCCACCGCAAAAACGTTTTGTGTACTCGTTCGATGTCCTTGACATGAATTTCTTATATAGGTGACCATAATACTGTTGAATATTCCAGGATGCTTCTAACAATGGTTGTATATATATAATTTTCGTTGCTTGCTTGTCGTCGAAATCTTTCATAGCTCTCTTCATGAAACCTAACATTTTGAACACCTTATTGATCACATACTGATAGAACAAGATCCCAGAGCCACTAGATTATTTTCTCAGTAATAATATTTATGGGATGAAGTAGTGCTCGTATGTACTTTCAGTGTATGGATACCTGCTACCTTGTGCCGACGGCCAATTTCAGGTATCAGGTGCTCAAGATGGAAAAAACTCAACTCACTTTTCTCATTTTCTCAGTCTTGATTTTTATATATGATATTCAGGGAACTATTTCAATACCTTCTGCAAGTCGCCAGACCGATCGTATGGGCCAAACATCCAGCCAGACACAAATAGAGTGTCCCTATGAGTATGACGATATGAGCGAAATGTCATGACAGCAAGTATAGAAGAGAGATCGACGCGCATAGATAATCACTATCGCGCTTTAGAGCCCTTTCAGACTTGGATACTGTATCCGAGATACGCGTATCCCAGATACAGAAAATACATGCGTTTATATGTACGTTTTCACACTGCATTCAGCACAGCATACCGTATCGCGATACTAAATTTCTGAATCTCGCTCATTCAGCCGCCGCGCCGGCGACAGTGTCCGAATCCGGGATACCGAATTATCATTGTGGCTTATGGACCTGTTCAGACTTGCATAATTTTGCGATTCAAAAAGCACAATAGCATAGGTGTACAATATTTTTATTATTTATTAGTAGAAGTGAAGTGGAATAGAACGGTTTTTCGATTGTACCATGGAGAATAAAGCTTTTGATAACGAGAAATTTATAAGTTTGGAAGAACCGAATTCTTGTATATGGGATACAAGTAATGAAAATCATTTCGACAGAAATATAAAACAAAAATGTTGGGTGGAAATTACCAAACAGATGTGTGAAAATTTCGAAGAAATGACAATTGTTCAACAAAATGAATATGGTAGGTATATTTATAAAAGTAATTATACAGTGCATTCAAAAAGGAATGCATAAATGCATTAGCTAAATAAATCAAATTATTATATTATTAAAAATTCTCGAAACAAGACGATTGTTTGTCGAAAGCTTACTGAGTTTTACAATAATCATCTCAAGATGGATAACAAAAATTAAATGAAATATTTCAATAATATTGTTTATTAGCGATGAATAATGAGTTTATTCGTTACTTTATATTGCTTTTAAGTTTTTACGGATTGCAGTGAAAACCCTTTAGATAAGCGAATTGATGTTTAATTTGTATTAATCAGTGCACTACTATCTAGTAACTGTTCGCAAACTATCAAGTAAATTGTAAGTTAAGGAAATAAATTATACATGGTACACTGTAGTTAGGGCCCAGAAATATAATATACCACAGCATAGCGCACTCTTCATGTCCATTTCATAAAAAGCACCGTAAAGCACTGATATTGTACTGATAACATTTATTTACAAAACTATATTCTAACAATCTTGACTGTATCTGGCCTAAATTCTGTATCTCGGATACAGTATCCTAGTCTGAAAGGGCTCTAAATGAGCAAATCAGGACATTTCGCACATACTGTCATACTCATAGGGATACTTTATTTGTGTATGGCGGGATGTTTGGCCCATACGATCGGTCTGGCTGCTTGCATAAGGTATTGAAATAGTTCCCTGAGTATCATATATAAAAATCAAGACTGAGAAAATAAGAAACGTGAGTTGAGTTTTTTTCCATCTTAAGCACTTGCGGAATCTCATTATTTAGCATTTAACTATATTAAGCGACATTTCATTCTCAATACACTACTTTGATAAACTGTTTAAATTTTTCTGCAACAATTTACAATCCTCCACATTTTCAATAGCCCGGAATATTTTTAGATCGTCAGCGAAAATAATTTCATATTGTATTAAATATATCCAGTATTGGTGCCAAAGGAATAGACTGATATTGAATAAATCTAAGACAACATTCATGAATTTTCATATCAGAAATCCATTAGATAACACATTGCGGACGCTCGACTGCGGTGGGATTCGCAGCTTCAACATGTTTGTAGATGCCTAGGTAAGGCATATTTTGCTATTTTGCAGATGAAATCTGTTTTGAACCTGGTGGATCTGATTGGTATATATTACAGTTTGGCTTACTGTCATCTGCCCTCTGGAGTGCTCCTGTGGGGTTGCTCGGTGGGATGGCGAAGAATTTTTGTATCCCAGAAGAGACTTGTGAGGTTGCTGTTTGGGCTTCAGCCGAGAGACTGCTGTAGGGGGTACTTTATTGAGAACAGACTGCTCACATTCCCGAGTATCTTTATATTGAAAGCTGCACTGCATGCCAAGAAGCACAACCAGGAGTTCGAGAAGTTGGGCGATCATAGCAGGTATTGCACAAGGAAAGTAAATGTTATGTCGATCCCCAGACACAGATCTTCATTTTACGAGAGATGCCCAAAGTACTCTTCCATCGTAGTATACAATAAGTTACCTGTACATCTGAGGAATTTGAACATGCCCAGATTCAAAACGGCAATAAAATATTTCCTTTTGAATAGAGCATTCTATTCAGTTTCCGAATACTTGTCCTGCTGATTTTTTTTTTCATATTATGTCTTTTGTCTGTGAATGTTACATTATAGAGTGTATTTACATTGCATGTTTTATTTTATGTACAAAAACGATTATTTTCATATTATATACATTTCTATTATATTTACATTGACGAGTACACCCTGTATAAGCCATACGTACAATAAAGATTATTATTATTATTATTTCTGATAAAATGAAGTAGTTAAACAACCCATTCAGTCATATCTTTTGGAGAATCAATATTCTCAAACAATCCATCTTGTAGATGATGAACATTGATGAATACTTATGATTAAAGAAGTTTTCATAATATTAATAAATAAAATGAAATAAAATCGTGACATTGTATATTATTATGGCAGTTCTATTGATATCAAAATTCTCGGAAGTTTATATTGATGGACAAAAGAAATGAAAACAGAACACATTAGTCGTATAAAAATAGTATTGATTCTCCCTTCTTTGTGATTACATGAAAAACCACTCAACGGAAACTGCAATCACAATAGAGACCCGGGCGTGAAAGTGTCTCATGCAAAAACTTTTTGTCGGAGCGAGATAAAACATGGAGAGATGACAAACAATCGAGAAAACGGCAAAATAAACTTCAACGCAATCACCAACAGTATGCTTGAAATGAAGAGGGTACCTTTTTCATTATGAACATTTCTTGATAACAAGTTTGCTTGAAACGCTGCGATCGGTAATTGAAAACATCTTTTAGAAGTTGCTTCTATAGAAAATTTACAATCTCTTTTATGGTTTCATATTAATTACTTTTCGAATAGTTAATAGAATTTGTCATTCTTTTGTAATTTTTTTAATCATACTACAACAAAAATGATTGAGTGAGTGTTAAAGTAATCGCCAATTATGTGGTACATCTAACCTCGGTAATGAGCAAAGTTTTCTCGGAAATATGCTATTCGAGACTAGCGATGAAGAACTAACGTTGCTAGCTATTTCTTCTACATTCTACTGCCTTTTTCACTCTTATGAAACGTGATGAAAATTTTAGAGTTTTCTGTGCTAGAAAAAGGAAAAAAAAAGGAAACACACGTGTTTCATTCCTCCCTGAAGTATGTGTCAAGCGGGCAGCTTGAGTTTGGGATTAACTCCTTCAGCCAGATCAGATGATTCACTTGTATAAACAAGTGCATTAAGGATAGGTGAGATGGGATATTTATGGAACATAGGAAGTGTGGATTAATACTGGCCCAGCATTCGCCTTGTAAGTTTGCAAGCAGTGACTTACATTACCATGAGGAAACCTCTGAAAAAAACTCATGGCAGACCAGTCAGCTCCGAGGTTTGAACCCGAGACCTCCCAAATACTAGCCAGCGTACCTAACGTACTCAACTAACTAGCTTGGTCTGTGCTAGAGAAACCTATTCAATTGGCGAATGTAGATAAGCAGTACGCCCCCTACCGTTGTCGAATATTACTAACGTATAAGCCATAGATTGCTTTGTTTACATCAGTTTACTTGTGTTTTGTATGAGATGAAGTTGTGTTTAATTTTGTTTGGGATTTTTTTATAATCGCTTAGAAGAGATAAATCACTATTGTTGTGTATCCTTTTGTTCATCTTCGGCAAAAAAATTCTGAATATAGTTTACATACCTTTCCGAAAGTTGGACAATTCAAAGTTGTATTCCAAACGAAGTTAGGAAACAAGGAAATGATGGACAGAAGAAAAGTGTGGATTTATAACTTGAAGATTGAAAAAAAATACCTGAACATATGAGAGTTCGTTCTTTACAGTTTACTGAGAATAATTATTTTTCGTGTTGTAAGTTTGTGGGTTTTTCCATATAAAATTATACCAACTGATGATGTGCAATTTTCAGCTAACCGAAAACGTAGGGTTTTTGGAGTCCAGTTCTGTTCCCACGAAAAAACTTCCACATTTATCCGAATCTGAACCTGGGCCATCATCCAGAGATTCTAGATAATTGTATTTTTTTTCATGTAACAACCAGAGATACTATTGAAATAATAATAATAAATAATGTTTATTTGAACAACCAAAATAACAGTTGATCATAACATTAAGAATATGAAATAAAACTTGACTATAGCTAGGTAAAAACTAAAATATTCAATTATCTAACCAGAAAAACAGAGATTTTATAAAAAAACAGTTACTCTCCAGAAGTCCACCGTATGTTTAGGAGAGCTGTTATACGCCAGGAAAATTTA
This sequence comes from Cynegetis impunctata, assembly GCA_030704885.1. NCBI lineage: Eukaryota > Metazoa > Arthropoda > Insecta > Coleoptera > Coccinellidae > Cynegetis > Cynegetis impunctata. The sequence continues at coordinate 215,912 of JARQZK010004337.1, forward strand.
AAAAATATAATAATGCATTATGCTCAAACCATTCAAGGAGAGTAGGTATTCATGTTGATTCTTATTTTATTTCATGTTGTTTCTTTCAGTTTTGCTAGTAACTACTTAGTTTTGTCCATTATACTCAAAACCTCTTCAGTTGGTAATGAAAGTAGCCATGAAAGCGATGTTTTCTTGAAACTTTTGAAAGTTTTCTTACTTTTTAAATAAATAGGTGTTCTTTCATACAGCGTTTTCATGATGTATACATAGTTCCTCTAACCAATTAATTTATTCGTCCACTTCTTTATTTTATTATTGACTTTCATGTTCAATGATAAAAACTCACAGTGTAAATTTCTGCTTGAGGTAGGTAGGTTATCTACTATTGAATAGAGATAATATTGTCCTCAATCGAAACACAATAAACCACTGGAAGTTACGAAGTCCAAAAAAACACAAATTACGAAGCTAAACGTTCGAAAACTCAAAATGAAAACGTAAATACCATTCTCAATCAATGTAAAAAAACCGCTAATGCGCTAATGGCCCAGAGAGTAGTACCGATATTAGCCTTTCTGGCGCTACGATCTTAATTTCAGTCGTCAATAGCCGAGCAGTTAGACGTGTCTATTAGCATTCGGGAGGTCTCGGATTCGTAAACTAGTCGACTGGGGTCTGCCATGAGTTTTTCCTAAAGGTTTACCAGTAACGTAAGTCATTCTTTCTAAATTTATTAATCAAACGCTAGGCCAGTATTCCTCCTCTGAACCCCATATCGTCATCTTCTCCATGAATCATCTGGTCTTTTCCATCTTTAACGCACATATAAGTATACCATTTCATCTGTCAGAAGAATTTTGTCTCCATAAATCAAGCAGGTATTCCCCCTAACACATACTTGAGGGAGAAATGACACACATTACCTTTCCTCTCCTTGTCAGAGAAGAGAATGATATAAAGGTGAATTGAATGATAATTTTGTCGCATTCACTGAATTAGTTTTATCCAATGGCACATACAGAGAGCTTATATGTTACACACCAACCTTCTTTTCCTAGTCCGAAAAAGAATCTCTAAATCCTAGAAAATTAAGTTTATTGCCCTTACTTTCAGCATTTAATATTTTAAAAGTCAAAATTGAAATGTGTGATTTTCTTGGATTAAATGGTTTGCATGATGCGAATCTGACTTTTGATTAACAAAGCTATGTTTGTGTTCTGAAAATCTCTTCTGTATGCTTCTGAAAGTTTTAGCAATGTGAAACTTATCACAATCACCACTATTAAGTTTATGGACTCCTGATTTATTGTTTTTGTGAACTTTTGATTTATTATTTTTTATATGATAGATAAAAAGTTTTTTAAAAATACGATTAGTCAGGTGTATCCCCTTACCAGAGATAAAATCAAATATTACAGCCTCACCTGTATCGGAAATTCGAGTAAAAGACTCAAATCACTTTTATCTAAGCACAACATCAAATTTTATTAGTGTACAGGAAATAATGATGATTGTGATAAGTTTTACATTCGTTGAATTTTCTGAATCTTTCAGACCAAATTTTCAGAACACAAACGTAGCTTTTTTAATCAAAGGCAGATTCACATAAATTTTCTAGAATCATTATAGATAAATAAATACAAACATTCAAGTCTCCAATTGAATAGCCAAATTGACTACCTGACTAGCAATTTAGAATGGGGTTTTCTTATTTCACTAACTATTCATAACCATCCTTCTATTTACCTTTTCTACAGAATTTAGTTGAGGTTTTTACCATGGAACTAGATTTTCATGAAAATTTGTATAGAATAGACATAAATCTGTGGAATAGTTATTAACGTAACAAGGCCGATATGTAGCAAATAACGGATGAGGTTGGATATTGTAATCCTAGGCGCAGTCGAGGATTATAACTGACCGAATCCGTTATTTGCGTATCGGCCGTGTGTCGTTAAAGACTTTTCGTAATCCCGTTGGAAGATTACATTTTGATTCCGAAGAAAATACAAACCCCATACCTCGTAATTCTGAAAAAAAATCCCAACGTCGTGCACTCTGTTGTCATGAAACTCTTTGGCAATTTTATAAACAACGTCAGTTTTTTGTGTTCGCAAGTTCGCTGTAACGACGACTATAGATGAAATTGAGGAACAAAATGAAATTCCTTTTGAAATATTGGAAGAATCATGTGCAGCGAGTGTTGATTTACTGCCGGCAATAACTGAACAGCGGTATAAAAAAGAATATGAAAATTTTGAAAATTGGCGTAATAGTAAGAATGTAAAGGTGGTTAATGAGGATGTTTATTAGCCTATGCGAAAGGAAAATCGAAGGTTTATTCTCCCAACTCGCTGTGGACGAAGATTTCAATGTTGAAACTTGCTTTGAGAGTTTATGACAACATTGACATTTCAAGGTTAGTTATTTTAAATCTTGCACCATATTAGAGTATTACCAACAGAAATGTATTTTCAGATTTCGAAAATTATTTTTATTCTTGAGACGAAAGTCTGATGGATACAACCCAAAGAAATCAAAAATTTTGTCTGAAGAAGAAGTAATTAAGTTTTTGTTGGAGGCAAATGATCATACATGGTTGCTTGAAAAGGTTGTATTAATGTGTGGAATTTTTGGTGCCTGTAGACGTGAAGAACTTGTGTGCTGAGTGTGGATGATTTTGAAAGCACCAGTACCAAAGTTTTGGTTACCTTGAGGATGACTAAAAACAAAAAGAATAGGGTATTTGTCATTCCCAAAGAAGGACTTCCTTTTGATGCCTATGGTTTATACCAAAAATACGTAGATTTGCGACCTTCGAATCTGGAAAATCGGCAATTTTTCATTGGTTATAGGAATGGTATATGTGTAAAACAAGTAGTGGGCATTCTTACTATTGGAGGCGTTCCAAAGAAAATTGCAGCATTCTTAAAATTAGAAAACCCTCAGCTCTACACAGGGCAATCGTTTCGCAGATCCTCTGCTACCATGCTTGTAGAAAATGGTGGCGATCTACTATCGGTAAAAGAACTTGGAGGTTGGGACTCCTCTGCGGTGGCGGAGTCGTATATTGAAAATTCAGTTTCGAAGAGAATGAAGATAACGAGACAACCTTTTCATAATAATGAGGCTTCACCGACAACAAGTTCAAAAACTGTTGCTATAGATGGTAAATCTCTAATCAATAAGATAGACATTTCAAATAATAGCAATTGTCAAATTACTTTTCAAATAAATAAATAGTTAGTTTTATTATAATTGTTATTGTAACCAGAATGATGTTTTGAAATAAATCTTTGAACACGTGATTTCTTAACGGCCGCCGGCCGTTAACACTGACTTTTCAATTGTCATCTGAATACCGATAAATCAAAATAACAGTATGGGATTACGAAAACGAGAATTTCAATGACTTCAGTAATTAATATCGATTCACTTATTCACATCTAAAATATTCGTTAGAACAATACAATATGACATCAAGCCTGAATGAAATTTGACAGTAATTACTGAGCGGAGGCAAATTAATTTATCATACGATGGTTTAATTACCAAAGACAAGTTACTAATTGTTTCAGAATTACGTATAATTTATGGTTGAATTTATTTCTGAATACATTTTGCAGTCAGGATTAGAAAACGTTTTGGTAATAAATGAATTTGATTATGAAACTGACATTACACATTATTTGGTGATGAATAAACTGGAAATTACTATCAATTTTCTATATTAAGAATTGATCCACGTTCTGCTGATAAATGATGTATTTTGCTTGAGTCAGTATTCAACTATGGCATAATATTCTAAGATCATGAATACGTTGAATACATGACAAACGTTCATTGTTTCATCATTAAATTTTTTATAAGAACAAAAAATTTGATGTATATAAATAATAGAGTTTTGTTTTGAATTGCAGTAACCTTTATTTGTTGGAAATTCATACTAAGAAATAAGAACACATTTATTTAACCTTAATTTCCACTATATTCACATTAAATGAGTATTGTTTTTGACTAACGGTGTCTTAACTGAGTTTGAATTCTCGCACATCACTTGGTGAATCATCATAAAGAATGAAGTTTAAACTTTAAAATAAAATACACTTGGCTTAAGTTTCACTATATAAAAATATTTAGATACTGTATTTAGCAGTGAAGGATAGTCGACATGTTTCGAGTTATGAACTCATTATCAAGACTGACTACAGGAGAGTATTACATCTTATTTTATAAAGCAGACAAAAGCAAAGATGATACCTCAAAATCAATTTGTTCGTTTACAAGGGGTAATTTACTATTATGGGAGGAACTTATTTCAAGAATTTCAAGAAGATCAAGGCGCTTTCCTTTGTTACCTGAATGCAACAATTTGGTTTTGTTGAAATCCAGGAAATGATTAAATTTTATACAATGTTCGGAGAAGCCAGTGGTATTTTCATTTTGTAAACTTGACTTTTCATGTTCTTCAACACGAATGTTGATATTCCTTCCTGTATGTCCAATATAGAAAGCAGGACATTCGTCGCAAAATATTTTGTGATCACCAATCTTTTTTCCGATGTCAGATTTTTTTTATTACACAGTGTCTTCATTTCATCTCAGATTTAGTGGCAAACTAAAGTTTGTAACTAAATCTGATGAAGACCCTGTGTTGTCGAAACAATTCTCATTCAATGTGAATATAGTGGAAATTAAGTTTAAATAAACGTGCTCTTATTTGTTATAGAGTATTGTGTATCAAGTCCGTGCAGTACGTGGCGCACACTGAACTTTCAACGATCTTCTGACTATATTGTGCTTACGAAGCACGTAACTTTTATGAAACATATCCTTTGTTCTTCCTCTTTAAGGGCGCATGTACCTTCACCACTGACCGGGCTGATTTCCAAGTATTTAAGCTTTCTAAGTAGCATTTGGAAAGTCGCAGATGCAAACGCCGGGCCGACTGGTATACCATAAGTTTTTCTCATAGGTTTTTGATGGAGTAGGTAAGTCACTGCTTGAAAACTTATGTAAAAAGGTGAGTAGTAGGCCAGTATATCTGGTCTCACTCATCCTTAATAATGCTTTCGAGTGTATCATCTGATCCTGATGAAGAAGTTGCTCGTCAAACTCAAGCAGCTCGCCTACCTCACTCTCACTATTGAGGAAGAAATAAAACATGTGGACTTCTCTTTTTGAAGTGATAATTCTTTAGCACTGTTGTTATTTGAAAATTCGATGAAATGAAAAAGCGATACCAAAAAAGAGACAAACATATATATAGATAGGATTCAGCCTGCGAGAGAATGAGATGGAATTCAAGTATAAGTTGTTTCCTATCATCTTCGTCTCTTTTTTGTTCGGGCTTTTGTAGCTCTTCTTCAATTGCTCCAACCGCTGCGCGTTTGCTACAGTCTTTCCATATTTGCTCCAGCCTTGCTGCGTTTGCTACAGTTGTTATATGTAGTGGAGTGTTATGTTCTTCGGTATACTTGAATTATTGAGTTTGATGTTTTATATCCTAGAATAATTGTTAATAATGCACAGATATCTATGAATTATTTTCTAAGCCAAAAGTATATAAGAAGTTATGGTAGTGGTGCGTGAAACAAATCTTATAAGAAATGTGAGTTCGAGACCCACATTGCTCTTTGGTGATGTTTATATCCCATGAAATTCTGTGGCTAGAAAATTTGTATATATATTGGGTAATGACATAGATTCAAGTCCATTGGTTGTTCGGAAACGGCGTTAAACTGTTTGTCGCTTGAAATTAAAAAAATTTAGAATTATACTTTACACACCGGTATTAGAAATCAAACTTCACGCAGTAAAAAATATTTTTTCCGCAAAGGTCAAAAAATTACGACTTTTTAACCACAGTTTTCAATGTTGAAGTTTGATTTAACAGACTTCCTTTTGTTTTCACTTTTTTGTCCGGCCGTGAGCGTAAAAAAAAGTACACTTTTTTGTACTCTCATGGCAATATCAAGACCGTCGAGCGGCGTACAGTTGGGTTCCGAATCCGAAATAATGTAATCTGTAAGAAAAATTTTATATATTTTAATACAACAAGACATTCCTTAATAGGAGGGTACTTACTAAAAACGCACAGTCCTATAATGCGTAGATAATGTTCCTGATAATTGTTTTGTTGAATTGTCAAATTTGTGTTGCCTTGACATTTACCAAACCAGTAAGCAAAGCAATCTAGTTTTACATTTCTTCACATCTAATCCTTTTTAAAAATTTCATCTTAATTCTATCGTTTGAACACCGTTTATGAAAAAAATCGCATGTTTTATTCGGAGAAAAGCACTTTTTGTGGCTCGACTAAAATTGTCGGCCTCACTGCGTTCAGTCGACAAACATTTAGGGTGCATTCCCGTTGGGCGCTTACACGCTTTAAGCGCTCATAAGCTTCGTTTTCTGTGGTCGACTCGCGCTTACAAACGCTTAACACTAAGCGTAAGCTAACCTAACTTTTGTTGTCGATAATTAATATATTTGTAGGGAAATGTCAAAGCACGGTATTTGTGGGAACTATCCTGATTTTGCATACCTAAGCGTATAAAAAAAATCTGACATTCGCCATGTTGAAATAACTAATGCTCAAAGCTAAATCGAGAGCGTCTCAAAGCGCTACACACACAGGTATTTGCACGATCTACGCGGCCAAAAGTTCAAAATGTCAAAATAACAAAAACATTCCTTAACCGAGTTCCACAAATAGATTATGAACCCGGGAACAATATCCAATGTTTATTTACCTTCTAGCCGTAGCTCGTAGGGTCAGTCGGAAGTTGACCGTGTTACCTAGTGTACGAATCCCTTCTCGGCGCCGGCGCGGCGCTTTTCGAAACATTAAACTTACAAAGTGATTTTTTATGTTATCAAGTTCTTCGTACGAATTGAAAGTTATGGATTCTGATGGACAAGGTAAGAGACTTACAGATTACATAAATAAAGTTATGATCAACTATCAAACTACATAATTTTTAGAAAAAATAAAAAACCCATTTTCATACTGTGATTTTCTTCAATATTTTTTTATTTGCTAGTGCTTTTGTTCATGTATCGGGGTAGATCGGGCTATTATTTTTAATATAGGTTATTATTTGATCCTTTTCCTTATAAATAAAATCAAAGTCATTTCCGGATATGTCCGGCTAGATACATTTTTGAGGGATCAAAGTTATTTATCGAAATTTCGTCTGAAATTGAAAATATTTTTTAGCGATTTTTAACACAGCTTATGTTTGTTTTAGGTTCACAAGGTGCATCAGGAGTAAGGATTGTGACCCGAAAATACTTGTTTGACCTCATGAAAAAACGAAAATTTGCCTAATTTAGATGCCAAATTAAAATATCTAAATGATCATCTTCTGTCATGTGATGGTCACAGTGAAGACCAAATTGTTAATTTAAAACGTAATTTTGCCCATTTCAAATCAGACATTAAACAAAGGTGGACGAAAGCTTATTATAAGGAAGATACATTTATAAAAAACAACCAGTGTTGGCTTGAAGGTACTTTTGAAATACCTGTTGTTCATATACAAAAACGGCCAGGGCGACCATCATTCGAAGACGCAAGTGAGAGGAGAAAGAGACGAAAAACTGAAGAACTTCGTTCTAATTTTGAAAAGGATTTGATAATACATGCTGCGAAAGTGGAACTGGGAAAATCTGGAATGACCATGGTAGACGGAAAGGTCTGCAATGCAGCTTCAGGCACAAAATCTACAAGTAGGTGCTACATCTGTGGAGCAACCTCAAAAGATTTTAATAAATTGGACTATTCAAGAGAAGTGAATTTTGAAGCCATTGAATTTGGAATATCGGTGTTACACGCAAGAATTCGGATATTTGAATGTATCCTACATTTAGCCTACAAACTTCAGGTGAAAAAATACAGGGGAAGAAAATCGATAGAGGAGAAAAACCTAGAAGAACAAACTGAAAGAAAAATACAAAAAAGGTTTCGTACTGAGACAGGTCTAATAATAGATATGCCTAAATCCAATTTCGGAAACACAAATGATGGGAAATAACCAGTAGAAGGTTCCTTGAGACCCCAGATTAGCCGCTGAGATAACTGGCATCAGTTATGAGCTAATTTATAGACTCAAGTCATATTGGAAGCAATTTCAAGCGGATTTAAAAATTGATGCCGGTAAAAATATGATCAATATGCTTCAGAAACTGCTCGTATTTATGTGGATCTATATGATTGGCATCCTATGACGCCAACATTGCACAAAATTTTAGTGCATGGCGCAATCATTATTGAAAAGGCATTATTACCAATCGGACAGCTTTCGGAGGAAGCAGCTGAGGCTCGCAACAAACATTTTAGATGTTACCGCCAGAATTTTGCGAGGAAATTTTCTAGGGAAAACTGCAATCAAGATATCTTTAACCGCCTTCTTCTCAGTTCAGATCCTCTGCTCAGTAGCATACGAACTATAAAAAAAGGAAAGCAGAAACCTTTTTGCCCGAAACCTTGGCCATGTTTGTATCTGCGGAATCCAACCAAAATGAAAATTCATCAGATAGCGACGACACGAACGACAATGACGAAGAAAGTCAAGAAAGTTAGAATTATTATTTTTTTTATATTTATATATATATATATATATATATATATATTTATATAAAAAATTTTTACTATTATATTAAAAAAAAAATTATATATATATATATTTTCTTTTTTTTTTAATATAATAAAATAAAAATTATTGAATATAATAAAGTTTTTACTATTATATTAATATATATATATATATATATATGTATATATATATATATATATATATATATAATATATATATATATATATATATATTTCAATATAATAGTAAAAACTAAAAAAAAATAGTTTTTTTGTTTATTCACAGTGTTTAGATGACGAAGAAAGTCAAGAAACTTAGAATTATTATGTTTTTCATGTTTATAATTTGTGTTTAATTGTTTTTGTATTTTTTTTGAAAATATAATAGTAAAACTAAAAAAAGACAGTTGTTTTTTGTTTATTTACAGTGTTTAGATACCAATTAAGCATTAAAGTAATTTTGGCCGCGTAGATCGTGAGAATACCTGTATGTGCGCTAGTAGGCCAA